>CAUYSK010052241.1:0-61526 GCA_963575035.1 Avahi laniger
CATTACTGGGCATCTACCCAAAAGAACAAAAGACATTCTATAAAAAAGACATCTACACTCAAATGTTTATAGCAGCACAATTCACAATCACAAAAATGTGGAAACAACCCAAGTGCCCATCAATACATGAGTGGATTAATAAAATGTGATATATGTATACCATATATGTATTCAACTATAAGAAACAATGGTGATATAACACCTCTTGTATTTTCCTGGATACAGCTGGAACCCATTCTACTAAGTGAAATATCCCAAGAATGAAAAAATAAGTACAACATGTACTCACCAGCAAATTGGTTTCACTGATCAACCCCTAAGTGCCCATATAGGAATAACATTTATCAGGCGTCGGGCAGATGGGAGGGGGAGGAGGGGATGGGTATATACAAACATAATGAGTGCGATGCGCACCATCTGGGGGATGGACACACTTGAAGCTCTGACTTGTGGGGGCTGTGGCAAGGGCAATGTATCCTAAACATCTGTACCTCCATAATATGCAGAAATAAAAAAAAAATCAAAAAAAAAAAAAAAGAAAAATATCCTGGGAAAGGGGCGTAGCTGTTCACAAATACCATTTATTGAGTATTTAATATGAATCAGGCACTAAGAAAAGTACTTTAACACGGATTTAATTTTCACCGTGTTATCTATGTTTTATAGATAAGGAAGCTGGTGTGAAGATGAGTCACACGGGGTACAAACACCAAATGACCCAGCGCTATCTAATTGCAAAGGCCGGGGATCTTTCCAGTGTACCAGGGCATTATTTTCATTCACTTATGCTATCAGAAATTAAAGCAATAGATTGTACCCTATGAAGTCACCATAATACAGCTCAGCCATAGTTGAAGTCGCTGTCAAAGGCATCTATCTTGGACCCTATCTAAAGGATTTTGTTTTGGAAGGACCATAAAAACATTGATCCCTTTCTAATGTAGCGTAAGGTCAGTGGCACAAACACTGAGGTTACCTTTAAAGTGCAGTTCCAGGCGGTGTACTCATTTTAACTGAGCTGCATCTGCCTTGCGCTGACTTGTTTATCATGTCGGCCCACCCACATGCCCCTCTAAGAGAAATTTCCCGCCTCCGTCCCGTCCCTGTAGCTGAAGCAGACATGTTTCATACTAATTGCCACAACTGAGCGAGGGAAAACTTGTCTGAAGGCCATCAGTTTATAGACGGGCTTGTGGCGTATGCAGTCTGTCTCGGAAAGACGGGCCGCTCAGATAGCTCTTATCCAAATTAGGAATTGGGAAACTGAGAAACAGAGGGAGTTAGCAGTGGAGCTGAAGGTAAAGGGATTATCTGATGTCAAACTGATTGAAAAAATACATGAAAGCTAATGTTAGGAGGAGAAAATAAAATAGAGGATGGGGAAGCCTACTGGTGGAGAGAAGAGGGTAGAAGAGATGGGCAGAGAGAATAAGAGAGAGAGAAGAGAGAGTAAAGAGGAAGGAGAGGGAGAGGAAGGAAGCAGATATGCTAAAAGAGACACCTTACCCTGGAGCTTCCTGGATTTTCTCAATTTCCCAGGAAACTTTGGTGGATCTCTGTTTCTTACAACCACACCATCCTGGCTGAAACTCTCTTTCTCATGGACCTCTACAAAAGGAAATTTGTGAACTAATGTGTCTTTCATCTTTTTAGTTTTCCCCCATTTTTCCTCCTGTGACCTAACTAATCCAAAGGCTAGAGGCTAAGAAAAAAGTGAAATAGAAAGCAAGAAGTTTAAATAATCCAAACATAAAAACCATACCCTTAAGGGTAAAACTTGATTATTTGGTACTAAGACCTGGGCTTTTATAACCCCTCTGCTCCCCTCTGTGGATAAGGATGGAAGTGAGAGTTATTTTTCATTCTATAAACTCTGAAAGCAGAAGCAAAATGTAATCTTTTTTTCTTTTTCTATGACTTTTTATTATGACTACAAACTAAAAATATTAGTGCACTTCCTTATAACTTAAGTCTAAGGTGTTCTAAACATACCTGGACCTTACCTCTAAAATGCCAGTCAGATGGTTTGAGCAGGGCGGGGCGGGCAGAGTGAGCGGTCATTTTGCTGTAGGTTAGCTAAAAGAACAACACATTCCTCCTCCACAAGAATCTGCTTCAGACCAAAGCAGCATTGGCTAGCAATGGACAAGAGAGGAAGGTCCTCTCTCCCTTTGTGACCCAATGATAATGATTCCTTCTAACAGAGGCTCTGAGGATACTTTCATCTTTGCTGTTTGCCTTTCAAAGCTCCTTCCACTAACCTGCAGAGAAGGATCTCTTGGGCTCCTCCCTGTTTTTATCTCCTCCTATCTGCTATTATTTTACCTTCCCAGCATAGCACAGAACACAGGGCAGTAAATAATGAACGGTGCTGGCCACAGTTGCCCACGTTTGTAACGCTGGCACTTGAGACCAGGATTTTGAGAACAGTCTCAGCAACATAGTGAGACCTTCATTTCCACTAAAAAAAAATTGAACTATTGTGCAATGCTTATGCCCCCGGACTCTAGAGACAAACCTCCAGGGTTCAAATCTTGCCTCTGCCCCTTATATATAGATTGATCTCTCTGAACCTCAGTTTCCACATCTGTTAAATGTGGATGATATATTAGGTCCTTACCTGTAGTACTAAGTGAGTTACTATTTGTAAAGCGTCCAGGATAGCGCCTGGCATAGTGCACCATGGTAAATGTTTGCTAAACCAGTAAGCAAACCTGTTCCAAGGAAAGGAGATTCCTCCACAAAAGACCAGTCAGGCTGGTGCAATAACACTTCCCTTGAAAAGAACTGAATAGTGCTTTTCGTTACAGTGATTTTTTTTTTCCTTGTAGGAAATTTCCATTTTCTGATTAATCTCTACTAGCCCCCTGAATATTCTAAAGTAGGAGAGTGTTTCAAATTATAACTTGCTTTTGGAAAAGAAAAAATGAAATACAGAAATATACCATTTAAGTATAGGTTAATTAACTGGCAATTAGAGCATGGAGATCAGTAAAAACAAAAAAGAATAGAAGACTTCGGGTCTTTGAGTAGTTGTGCCAAGAGACTGGGCTGAACCCCAGCGCTGCAACCTTTTAACTGTTTCACCTTCAGCAAGGCCTTTACCCTCCCTGAGCTTCAGTGTCTGCAAAATGGGGACACTTGTGCTTGTCCCACAAGGAAGTCCTGAGAATGAAGTAAGATAACATTTTTTTAAAATACATGCACACATATTTTATTTATTTAACTTATGCCCTGATTATTAGTCTATAAAACAGAAAAACCAAGCACCTTGGTAAATTACATATCCTCTCCAAATTTTTAAAGAATCAAACTTTAAAAAACACACATAAAAGATATTTAAATCATAAAACACACACACAAATTTTAATCACCTTCAGGAACCATGATCCAATAATATATTTGATAGAGAAGATCTCATTCATCAATATACAAAAAAAAAAAACAAAACAAAAAAAACCCAAAAACCAAACTTTGATTAAGACACGTGCCCTGAGCAAGAGTACTTACAGTGTGTGCGCTTAATGACTCAACAGACGTTTGAATTTAAATTTGAAATTAGTTTCCTCCAAGCTCATACACAGAGCCCTTCAGAATTTGGCTTGGGACTTAATGACTTCCTCTTTAGGCATGATTCTTTTTTCTTTCCAGAAAGTCCCCAGAGCCTACTCCATCCAAACACTGTTGAGGCAAGAGACAGATCTGTGGGACTGGACTGCCGAGTGTGCACTTAGGCACAGTGCTACCAAGCTGGGTCATCTGATTTCCCAGTAATGACCAGCCAAGGTAGTGGGCAGCTCAAGAACACTGCAAGGGGGAAACACTGACAACTGATAAAAGAAACTGGGCTAAAAGAGACAATACTTACATAAAAAAGGAGAAAATATGAAATTTTATGAAAATAAGACAACTCCAAAGTTTACTAGTTTGGGGTCTTTTGGTGTAGGGAAAAATAGACCTACAGACCTAAGTCACCTCTGAAGGACTCACTAGAGCAAAGCCCAGTGCAATGATTGACATTCACATGGTCCAAAGCCTGTTGAGCACAAACTGTATCTCTGAAAGATCTTGGTAGGGTGGAATGTGCCTGCACCCCAGGGGAAAGGGACTTGGAGGAGGGAATCACCGGTTATTTGAAAATGAACCTCAATAAGACTAGGAGAGAAAAAGGCTGCTTGAGGTCCCAGCTCCTCACTATGGGAGCCAGCTTCATCTAACTTAATCTCTTCTGTCTAAAATAAATACCTTCTATCACAGCATTGCTGTGAGACTAATTGTGTTAACATACGTGAGGTACTGAGAAGACTGCCTGGCACACTGCATTAAGTTGACAATGCTAGCTGTCGTTAAATGTGTCCCTCACATGGTTTATCTTCCTGTTCTAGTAATGGATGATTGAGCTGTCTCAAGTCCACTCGCCATGAACAATGCTTGTTTAACATACATTTATTCAGTGCCTAATATATGCTGGGCAATGTTTCTTGGAGTCCCCTACAAGAGTTTACCAGAGGCATATACCCAAGGATGGGTATCTTGCCAATTTCACCAAAGGCTGGCTACCTGCTCACACATTTACACATGTGCTGGCAGCTCTTGTTTCCCAAGCTCTTGTCAACATTCAGTATTACCAGACTTTTAAATTTCTGCCAATCTGCTAAAAAATGGTATCTTAGTTTTCAGTTCTGTTGAGAGTGAGATTAAGCATGCCTTCACATACTTGCTATTCTGATATCCTCTTTTAAGAATTACCTATCTATAGGATATATTTTGCCCATTTTTCTTTTGGATTTCCTGTCTTTTTGTTGTAGTTGTTGTTTTAAAGTTTTTTTTTTTTTTTAAAGTTGTATATTTTAGATATGTAGCACTTGCTAGTGTTGGATATTGGGCATATCGCCCCCCAATTTATCACTTTTTTATTACCTTTGTTTAGATTTTCTTTATTGAACAACTTATTGTGGTTTTCCAGGCAGTCTTCTCAGTGCCTCATGTATGTTAACACAATTATCCTAACAACAATGGAATAAGGCATTTATTTTAGACAGAGGAGATTAAACTAAAGTAAGCTGGGTCCTGTACTGAGAAACTGGGACCTCAAGCACTGAAGGTACCAAACTCAGCTCAGCTCGTGACTAGATTGGCTTAACTCTCCATTTCGATAGCATGTCGGAAAAAGAAACATACCTATCTCTGGACACAAATGTTATTTTTTTCAGTCTCAACCATTCTTCTACATGCAATATCTAGCATTCAATCAAAAATTAAAAGACACAAAAAAATCAAAGGAAAAATAACACTGTCAAGACATAAAGCAATTATTCAGAGACGACCCAGATGTTCAAACTATAAGACAAGGACTTTAAATAACTATGAGAAGTATGTTAAAGGGTCTCATGGAAAAGGAGAACAAGAAGCATTGAGGAATTTCAGCAGAGAGATGGAAACCATAATAAAGAGTCAAAAATTATATATTCTATTTCCATTCTTCTGGTTGTTTCCCTAAATCACTAAGATCTTTGCTTATTTTTTTTTTTTGTCTTGATTTTTTGTTGTTGTTTGATGGTTTGCTTTGACAGTTTGGCCAGTTCATCAGTCTCTTTTACTTCTTTGGCTTCCCTGGGACTAAGACTGGGGGCAGGAGAAAAGTTTGCCATCTCATCAGGAATAGGAAGCCTTGTCTCTCACGCCTCAACTATGATCTTCAAGCCGTGAATGCTTTGAGGGAATTGGCCTTCAGTGGAAATGTCAAGAAGTTCACCACAGGGCTTAAGTAAGTGGAGAATCTACATGGTTTTATTAAAAGGGTTATTTTGTTTTTTGTTTCAGTAGAATATTTTATTCTCTGATAGTGCCACAAAGTGAAATATTGCCTAAGTCTATTATAATATTATTATCAAGCAGTCAGATTAAAAAGCAAGACAAAATAAAAGAAATTAATCATCTAATGGTTATATTATTTGTCCTACAATTACATATATATTTTTCTCTCAGAATTATCAAAGTCAGTCATTATTTATTATGTCAACAGCCACATATCCTGAAATACCAAGGTTCAGATCAAATATTGTAATATTTACTGAGCTTTGGTTCTACTGCAATTTTTACATAGCTCACATTTCCCTTCACTCATTCACTCACGGTTTTGATATCCTAGACTAGGTCTTTTACATTCTAGCTGCAAGACAGGAATTATGTGGAATTAAAGAAGAGTTGCAGGAAGGAAATGGAAGATTTTGTACATTAGCCCATTTTGCGCCATCATGTTTCGTTACTGGAAATCAATAGAATTGGGTCTTGGAGAGATTACATTGAGATACCTTCTTCAGGGCTATTAGTGACCATCAGGTAACAACAGCACAGTACTTACAGCTATGACTTTTTAAAGGACTTTAACAAATGTTTAAGACGTGAAAAAAATTATCTCGAAAATAATTAAAGAAAATTATGTGTTTGATATGCTAACTGGTTAGGGTAGTGGGGCTCCAAAGAAAGTGTGCGTTGAACCTATGCAAATCCTAAGCCAGCCTCAAATCTCCAGGGGAATGATCTCCCAGCTACTTTGTTCTTAGTCAATAGCTTGAGTTGATTGGGAGCATTGGCTGAGAGAGTACAATGGAGAATGACAGAGAATTAGAATGTTTAATGCCGAAAGCTATAGCGGAGACCATCTGTCCAGGTGCTCAAACTGTGCCTCAGATGCAAAAGGCAGGCAGAGGCAGTGGATCTCTGGTCCAATTCCTATAACTTCCGGTCCTTACTAGCTTATCAGATTAGCTCCCCTTGCATCTGTTTAAAGCATTGGGATTCTCTGTAAAGTTTTGTTTGGAAAATGAGTTAACAGTTTAGTGTTGGAAAACAACTGATCTATTTCAATTTCATCATTTTACTAATGAGTGCTCTGAGGGTCAAAGAGTATAAATAAATTACCCAAGGTTTCCTGACTAGCTAATAAAGCCAGGTTTTGGAATCCTAATTCAGGACTATTTCTTCAAGCAGAGACTGAGGAATCCTACATATAAGAAAATAAGTCTGTTCTAAAAGCTATCCCCAATCTTATGGCATGAGGGTGTTATTGCTGCCTAGGGAGGCATTTGGCCTCTGCTAGAGCACTCAAAGTATGGTTCTGCCAGCCTTACCCATGTGCTGTCTTTCAGGCTAAGGTCACATTCTGGGACTTGGAGGATATGTTTTTGAAAGGCTCAGAGAGCATCTATGAAGCTAACCAAGGGATAAAAATTATTTTATCTCATTTTTAGTACATGGGTTACTTTCCAACTTCCACCCCTTAAGAAAAAGTTCCTGTTTCCTAGTGAAGAAAATAAAAACAGCTAAAGAAAAATCTAATAAGAAAAATAACAACAAAACCAGAAAGTATATAAAGGAGTAAAAGAGTTTTCTATGATGGCAGAAGAATCACTACTGACCAAGTAAAATTTTATCAATCACCCAAAAAGACTATAACAGCATTGTCCAATATCACAGCTGCAACCTACACGCAGCAATTAAGTGCAAGAAAGGTGGCTGGTCCAAATTGAGATACAGTAAAGGTATAAAATACACACCAGAATTAAGTGCGAAAAATTAAAAGAATGTAAAATTTCTCAATATTTATTTTTTGATTAATGTTGAAATGATAGTATTTTGGATATATTGGATTAAATAAACTGTATTATTAAAATTCATTTCACTTGCTTCTTTTTGCCTTGTAAAATGTGGCTACTAGAAAAATTTCAATGACATTTAAACATAATGTTCACATCATATTTCTACTGGACAGCACTGGGCTGAAAGTAACTGATACATGTCCATTGCAACTGAGCTGAGAAGTGTGGAGTTCTTTCCAGAAACAGCTTCCTATCTGCATGGCCACAGACTAAGATCTCCTTCAAAGAGCAGCTTCAGCCTCTGGACTCAGGCTTCCAACTCAGGCCAGACATTTATGTACCTTCAGGGAGTGGTCATTAACAGTGCTTTCCTTAAGTATAACTTGACTTTAACCTGGGGTTATGTAGTCTGGCAGGTTTTTAGGGTTATGAAATATCAGCCTAAACGGCACACACCATTCACATTGATTTTCAAGCTCTGGTTCTGTGTAGTTGAGGCAGAAAAACATAAAACTCCCTGCAGTGAATTTCTACTTCATCCAGGTAAGTGGGACAATATCTGATAAGATCAGAAACATATTAAAAGGTGTTCTTAACACTTTGCCAAACAGAAGTCTCCAGACATTTTATATTCTGACATCTCTAAAATAAATCTTTAATCAGATAAAGACTTATTTAAGTTTAGTTTCACCGTAGACCCCTTTCAAAAGAGATAGATGCCTGACATGAAACAAAGCTAAAGTTCTGTTGGTTTATAATACATCTTCTGTCTCTTGTCAAAAGCCAAGTTTGAGGTCTAGAAGAAATAAGAGGCATTATACCTACAGCTGAAGTTTGATTAGCATTGAAAATTGCTAAAGCTCTGAAGGAAAAAAAATTATAAGGCATCTGTTAGAATTCTAAAAAACAAACAAAAAAAGCCAATTGCAAGAATAAACAAAGCACCTGTTTGTTTGAAGAGGTAGTAAGATAGAAATTCAAATCTGCAATGGACTGAGTAATGGTCCTCAAAGATATGCACATCCTAATCCCTGGAACCTGTGAATATATAGCTGCAAAAGGGGCTTTGCAGATGTGTTAAACTAAGGATCCTGACACAGAGAGATTTTCTCTCATACTATAGGGAGATGATTATCCAGGTGGGCCCTAAATGAAATCATAAGGGTCTCTGTAAGAGGGATGCAGAGGGAGATTTGACTAAGAAGAGGAGAAGGCACACACAGAGAAGAAGGCACTATGACCACAGAAGCAGAGAGTGGAATAAAGTAATAAAAGCCAAGAAAAGTCAGCAACTACCAGAAGCTGAAAGAGTCAGGGAAGGATTCTCCTCCAGAGGAAACCAGCCCTGCAAACACTTCGATTTTTGCCTGCTAAGATTCATTTCAGACTTTTGACCACTAAACTGTAAGAAGAGTAAATTTTGTTTTCAACCACTACCTTTGTGACAATTTGTTACAGCAGCAATAGGAAACTAATGTAGGACTCCAATGACTTACTTGGAAAAATTAACTTAGAGTTCAAATGTTTTTTTTCCTTCCCATTAATTTTTATAGGCTCAAAGCATAGGAAAAAGAAATCTGTAAGACAAAGTTCTTGGGAGAACACAGATCCAAGGGTTAAATGTTCAAAAAGGCATTTGCTCTTTCACATTTCCTTATCTTTTATCCCATTCCCTGGATTCCTCCTTCCTTTCTTTCCTCCTCCCAGGGCCCTCCATCCTTAGCTAAGGAATCTATCTGGATGCAATTTCAGATTTACTTTTATGTCTGACTTGCCAAACCTCCATAACGTTAACAAAAATATTTCAATTTCCCTTTCAGCTATGTATGCTATGGTAGTTAATAAATATAACTATCAGTTCTGGTGTATTGTAAATATTAAGTTCATTTATTCAACAAATACTTATTGAGTACCAACAACTATGCCCTAGGCACTGTGCTAGATACTGAGCAAGACAGCAGTGAATGAGGTAGAGGTGGTCCTTGCCTTTATTATCAGATTAGTAAGGGAAATAGACTAAAGTAAGTAAACAAATGCATGAAATTACCAAGTGTGGTTAATGTTGTGATGGAGACAAAGAGAGGGCAGTGACAGGGAATAACGGAGCTGGCCACTCTTAGGAAGTGGCATTTGTGCTGTAAAGGCACTCACCTTGTGAAGGGCAAGGTCGGGGTGGAGGGACCATCCCACATAAAGGGACAGATGGGGAACAAGTTCAGTGGGTTCAAGGAACTGAAGCAAACCTTGTCTGGCTGGAGCACAGTGAGAAGGGAGGGGCAGTGGCACAAGATGAAGTGAGAAAGGCAGGCAGGGGACAGAGGACCTGGGGCTTCAAGGAGCATCTCTGTTCCCTTTTCTCCTAGAGAACAGCCTGAAGTGTCAGGAGCTAGAAAGCCTCTAGCTAAGAAATAGGCCAATAATTGAAGTTTCACCAGTAGAGACATACTCCTTTAAATTTGGAAATTTTATCTGGACATCCTCTATCCTCCAGGAAGCACTTTAAACCATTATCAGTTAACACCTTGGTGGGAATTAGATTTCTGGACTCCTTTGACTCATTCAACATTTATTGCATGCCCTCTTTGTGCCAGACAGCCCTGTTCGGGGTGCTGTACGTGTCCTGCGTGTGGAGGATCAGCAGGCGCCGGCTCGGCTCTCGTGGAGCACAGGTGTGGTAAAGTGCTGTGAGGTGAAATGACAGGGAGCAATGAGAGTGGGTCATGGGATTCCCCAGCCTGACCTGAGCAAAGGAAGAAGGCTTCAGGGCAGAAGTAGCACTTAAGCAGGGAACTGAAGGATGCCAGGTTGGTCAACAGGTGGGTGTGGGTATTATGGGGGAGTGAAGAGGGGTGTTCCAGGCAGAGGGAGTCCTATGGAGCTGGCACAATGGAGGAGCTGCACCAAGTCCAGTGCACTGCCCCTGGAGCGTAGAGAGTGAAAGTGAAAATAGAGGAGAGAGGCCTGGCGGGGTAAGTGGCTACATAGTGCAGGGGCTTGGAAGCCCTGGTAAATGCATTTGGACTCTAAGAATAAAGAGAAGTTGCTAATAGGCTACAAGCAGAGGAGTCAAAGGACCAAGTTTGCATTCCAAAAAAAAAAAATGTTTTGGTGTGGAGAAGGGGATTGGAGGTAAAGAAGAGTGAACATGAAAGAACATTTAGGAGATAATTACTGGCATCCAAACAAGAGATGACGGGTGGCTTGGAAGAGGATGATGGCGATGGAGATTCCTAATTGCAGAACCTACTTGATCTTTGCATCTGTGCTTATTCACGATTTAGGTTAAATATAAAGTCTTTATCAGTGGCATTGTTCATATATTGGACATGATTTTTATTCCTTTTCAAGAAGTAGAATATTATTTTTTATATAAATAAAGTCAATTTCAGTTTCAAGCTCCCATTGTTTTGGAAATCGAAAATTTGTTGTCAGTCAATTTCAAGTCTCTTCATTTATTCCTTGGTATTGCACCCAAATTTGAGGAGGGAAGTCTGCTGAGATCTTGTACAAGGTGTGGTGAATAATGTGATCTGCTCAATCTTGTGTCTACTCTGAATCCATTGACATATCCTTGGGTGCATCAAACCTATGGTCAGACGTTCATCCAAGCTTCTGCTGCACCCTCTTTGTTCCATCTTGATATCTCCACAGGCCTACTGATCCCTACACCACATCTAAACTACTCCCTAAGTGCATAGAAAATGTCCTGCTTCTTCCAAAACAATCTGGCTGTGGACGACATCTGAGGCTGACATCATCAGCATGCAAGTATACTTCTTCTGCCCTAGAACCATGCAGAGCCATGGTACGCAGGACTGATAGATTTTTGTTGGATCTTGAAAACAGATTCAAGAGCTTTTTTAGGAGAAAAAATAATTATATTTGATGATTCATATATATCAGAAATGAGGCTTCAGGAATGATTCCCAGGTTTTTTTTGCATGAAGAATGTAATGATGCCTTTTAATAAGACAGGAACCTTAGAAGAGGAGCAGATACAGGGCAGTGCGCTGGAATCATGAGGCCACTTTTGAACATGTGTTTGAAATATCCAAAAAGAGATGTTGAGGAAGTAGTTGGTATGGGGGGCAGCTGAAGCTTGGAAGAGAGGTCTGGGATTGAGTGCGCGCATGTGTGCATGAGCGCGCGCGCGCGCGCACACACACACACACACACACACACACACACACACGCAGGGTTTTTTTCAGTGTAAAATAGGTTGTAGTGGAAGCCATGGGACATCGTGAGATTCTCCCAGCGAAAGAGAGAGTGTAGAGCAAAATGAGAGAAGGGCTTGAGACAAAACTTTGAGTAATATTTAAAGACTGGATAGAAGGAAGAGAATCAGCAAAATAGTCATGAAAGTAAGAGGAAAACAAGGAGAATGTTATGAACCAGAAGTCAAATGAGAAGTGAAAGACATAAAAAAAGATAATACTGCAAGCAATCATATCAAAGTTCTGTTTCAGTAACCCCCCATCCCTACTTGCCCATGCTATAATCAGCCCTACGGCCTCTTTTTTATAAAGTTTTTGTTTCATGTAACTTTGTACTTTTGGGCGTATTTTAAAATTGTCTTGGAGAACATATCATATATAATCCTAAAGAAAGTTTAAAGTGACCTTGACAGGTGCCAGGGAAGTAGGAAGGTAGGTATGATTGTGATACAACTCCAGATGTACTTCTGCCCTGAATTGACACTGTTTGTAGAAAGTATAAGACTTCCTGGTCTTTGAGCACAGGGCAGCTGGCTTGGGCTCAAGCAATGCACCAGGATGCGCGTTCTCCAGAACACTTGGTCTTCCGGGTCTACCTGCCTGAGTAGTCCGACCAACCCTGAGGTCCCGTGGTCCTCAGCCTCACTGGGACAGGTTCTCATAACTGCTGGTCATATTATCTTATATTTTCCTCTTTTAAACCATTCCTTGGGAGCTTTAAGGGTACTTTTTAAGGTATCCTTAAAATTAAAATAGAAATATTAATTAAAAGGAAAGCATTAAAGTTCACTTGAAATATTTATGAAAGTCTTTATCATAGCTAAGTTGGGTTTAGGTCAAATCAAGCAATTTAGGGTTAAAGGAGAAGGGCTGAATCTTCTCTCCTAGCTGTGTATCCTCATCAAAGAGGTATAGATTGTCCCTAAAGATGTTTATCCCATTAATGTCGATCTCAAAGCTGAATTTTCAAATTTGAAATCTCCCCTATTATCAGTTTTTCTAAGTGTATTCATATGGTGGAGAACTCATGGGGCCCACATTACTTTAGTCCATAGATCACTTTAGCTCCTAAAACATTACTACTGAGCTTAAACTTTAAAATTTTCACTTATTGGACATATTCTTATTTAGAATCATTAACTGAAAACTCATTTATTTCTGCATTGCCCCATGTCAGTAAGGGAATTAGAGACCGTGTTTTTAGTTACTCCCTGGATGAAAGAAAATAGAAATGTGGGTCTCAGTTGAGTGCACCAAGCTGTCATGCTCATATTTGGTGCCAGCTGGTCACCTGTTGGCAGTGCCAGCAGAGAGCTCGGGGACTAAATCCATCCTGCCCCTCTACGTCCAACGTCACTAGACCATCTCTATCAGAACACCTACTCTCCATGCAAGACACTTCATTAAATAGAAAACCTCTCTGCTTCAGTGACGTCTAGTTATCAGCTTTCATTTTAATGCCTAACAAATTAAAAACTACATTAACTTTGAGGCAATATCTTTCCATTCTAAGTTGTTTTAAGAGACACTCATCTCTTTGCAACAAAGAACATTTTTGTCTCACAAACGCACACAGCTGAAAGGGCAATGATAAAAATAAAAACATAAAAACAAAAAGACTCACTTCAAATGTCTTTATTTTATTCTCAATGGGCATGTCTCCACCATAAGAGGGAGATGGAGAGGAAAAGGAAAGCTGGTCACCAGGACACTGTAAACAGCAAATGACACATCATTAGGAACACAGTCATTTAACAGACCAGGCTGAGAATACATCATTAACAACCCAGACAGAAGATCATCATCTTCCATCATCATTTGAAATTAAAAAGCACCTCCAAAGGAATTGTTTACTGCTTTGCCCGCAAAAAGTGCTACAAACAGTAAACCAAAGAGACAAAACAGCCTTTAGTGGATTGTTAGAGCACTTAAGGACGTGTAAATTGTAATTAGCCATATGCTAGACTTTCACAGCCCAATAAGAAATATGCCTGATGGTGCAGCATCTCTGTGGCCCAGTTTTTCAGGTCAAAAGCAGGATGGCTGTTGAATGAGGAAGAACCCAAAAAGAAAAGCTACAAAACAATTCCATTTTCTGATTTCAAACACAACAGATGAGACTCTTTCTGCAAGTTTGTGACAGCAGTCATGTTTTCGAGTTACCATATACGTCTAACTGGAGTTTCTGCCTTCGGAGTTTCGAGGGAAGGCCCCATTCAGCTAAAGTCCCAACCCTAAAATCACGCAGATCTGGGGACACATCTACTCTGTTTACAAAGCAATCAGAGTGCAAATGTGTTAGGAAAATAATGTTGTTCTATACCAAGATTTCCAGATAAGAAAAAGTGGTTCCAGAAAGAGATGGGGACCTATATATCAGAGAGTGATCTCAGGTAATGGGGAAAAAAAGCACAAACTTTTGAGAACGTGGTTGCATGTACTCTCCTGACTAAATGTGTGACTTTCAGTGTGTCCCTTAGCCATCTTTAGCATATTATTTAACCTCCCATAGCTTTATCATTTTTATACTATGTGGTTGGACTCAGTGATTTTTTGGAAAATGGCACTTAAAATGTGTGTGTGTATGTGTGTATGTTTACGTGCATGTGTGTATGAGTGCATCCTCTCCTGTACCCTCATTTTTCTGAGAAATCCTATAACTTTCATTAAATTTGCAAAAGGTTAAGGGACTAAAGAAGGTGAAGGAAGAATCTTGGCCATGGTGGATTAACGGTAGGAGTGGAAAATGAAACTGAAGATAGAATAGTCAGTCTTGTGCTGGAACAGATAATTTACAGGATTTGATTTGCTCTGTTTGGCTGAGAATAAAACACTCTTCTTATGCAAATGGAAACTGATAAAGAAGATGAGTTTATATTGTTTAAAAATGCAATATGATCTTTTGGCTCAAATAGCTGTATGCCAGTAAATTAAGGATTAATTTGGTTCTGAAAATCATGCAAATTCTCTTTGTGAATTTGTGCATTAATGTAACTTTCTACTAAGTGATTTTCACTACAGGGAGATAGGATTTGGCTACATTCGTAAGACAAACACAGCCATTAGACCAAAGAAGACTTGTTGGATATCATCCTCCTTTATAATCTACTCAGTTCATATTGCTATGTTTTGATTTGGGGTTGATTTCAGGACAAGATAATAGAGCAAATGTGGAATTTCCATAATCTACAACACCCTCCTCCTTCTCCTTGCTTTCACCTAACCCATCCCATCCAGTACTGGTGCCAAGAGGAAAAAGTCTTCATTGGAATGCAAGTGCCACAGGGGAGAGACTTTGTCTGGTTTAAGACTGTATTCTTATCACTAGTGCCCAGCACAGTGCAATGCTCAGCAACCATTTGTTGAATGAATTCTAATGCTGATGATTTTCAGAATGGTTTAGGATTAGTGATTCCTCCTTTCTGAACCTGAGTAGATCAAGTGTATCAAACTTATTTCTCAGAAATCTACTTTGGTTTCTAAAAGCAATGTAAATTTCTGGTTTTAATCATAAAGCCAGTTGGGGTTGAAACTCTCGATATATAGGTTATCATCATCATCCTTGTGCAATATTCAACCAACTCACGTGGTTCAGGAAGTTCCAGTAAGCATCCATATTTTAATATTTTAAACTGTGAGGCATTTATTCCCATATAGGGCAAATTTTCATCTATCCTACTGAATCATAGCCTCAATTTATTGACCCCATGAGTATAGCAAATTCATCATGTCAGTGTGTATTCCCTAGTATATAACTCTCCTATGTAAGGAACAGCACCAGCAACAACAAAAACAATAACAACGCTGATGTTTTCATTAAAGATGGGCACTCAGGAATGAATTCGTTGAATTAAATGTTCTATTATGTAAGCTCAGTGCCTCTTGGACAACATGTAAAACTGGACTCTTAGCAAGCAAAACACTCTATATCTAAATCCAAACATAATTAATGGCTAATTTTCCTCATATTTCATAGCTCTCTACCTTTACTTCCTCAATTTTAGACCTAACTCTATTCATACTCTTTTATTTTATTGCTAAGGTTTGAGACATGGAAACGGCCAATTTCTCCATATTAAATTTAGATCTATTTTAATACGTTTTTCACCCACTTAACAATGTTTTTGGAATGGCAGTTGTGTTGGTTTGGAAGACCAGATGACAGAGACCTGCCTATTTCGTTGCTAATTCCACTTTCTTTTTGTTTGTCTTCCCTTTGTCTTTTGCTCCCTCCTCCTAGACATCTACCTACAAAATCTCCTGGCTCCCTTGTGATCTGCTTCTTCCCATCATATTTGCTCTGTTCATATCAATTTAATATTGACAGAGGTATTTGTATTTGGCTATCTTTATTAAAGTATGTTGCTGTGACAAACTAAATAAATTATTATCTCAGCATGAATGAAGGTTTATGCAGAGGGAGAAATGTTCTTCAGATTTTTTAAAAAGGCAAGACCTCTGGGTACATTTGGGCTGGTATAGAACACTGATTTCCAAGGATCTGAAACAATATGTAACATACATGAGGTCTATTATCTCACACACCAGATTTCAGTGGCCATCTGGGATACCAAATTACTAATGAAACAAAAGACATTATACAGTGGTAAGGTGCACAGGTTTTGTGATTTAAAAAAAATATGATCATGATTGATTATATTTGCAATTTACCAAATAAAGTTAATCTTTTCTTCTCTCATGGACTAAAGAGTATATATTGGATAGACACCAAATTCTAAACATTATTTTAATTTTTTTATTATTAAAAAAACCAAGATGTGCATTATTTTTGAGCTACAAAAGATATAGGTACTATAAAATTATGCTAGAAAAGACTTAAAAAGAAAAATGAGGAAAAAATGGTTAGATGGGAAAATATGCTCTCAAAATGGAACTCTTTGCTAAGAGCCACAGATGCAATACCTTGAACCTCTGGAGAGCTTTAATTAGTCCAGCTCTTCCTTGAGCGCATGCTCAGAAGCTCTGGCGCTGACAGTAAATTAGGGCAACTAAATCCAGCAGGGGCCTGGGTGGGTTAGGGGGAAGGGCAGAATCTTAAAGGGGCAATGACCATTTAAAAGAGCAATGCCTGCTGGCCCCACTATTTCTGTTACAGGACCCTCAACCTGCCACCACAAACCTACTCCACTTTCTGTGTTCCCTATCTCAGTTAACAGCACCTCCACTCTCCCAGTCTGGTTACAATGACTAAACATGGGAGTCATTCTTGATTTCATGATTTCTCCTTTTTTTGGGCCTGCAAAATTAAATCTTGTCAGTTTTGACAGATTTTACCTTAAACTTGACTTCACTTCCCCATTCCTGTTATTGTTCTAGTTTAAGTCCTCCTTGGGTCCTGGCTGGTCCATTAAAATAGTCTCTTAACTTGCTTTATATGCATTTTCTATTGCTGCCAAATAATCTCTTAAAAATCACATCACTCCAGCTGGAAATACTTTAGTGGTTCTCCATCATCTGTAGGAAAAAGTTCTCCTTAGCACTGCATACCTGGCCTCTATCAACCCATGAGACCTCATTTCAGGCACTCCCCAGGTTGCACCTTGTGTTCTCACAGTTATCAACTGCTTCTGGCAGATGTGTCCTCATTTAAGGTAAATTAAACATTGAACATAATAGAAGAGTTTTTGGTCTATTTAAAATATATGCTTTTAGGGAGTAAGATGAAATAATCCAATATATAATTAATACTTAATTTCTTATTTTAACTATGTAAGATATAAAATATTAATTTATAGTTTTTTTTACTCTAACACACCATAATTTCAAAGATAAATTCTCAAAAGTTAGACCCATGGTTCTCTTACTAGTATAGAATCAACCCATGTCCAAGATTTTATTCCATCAGTAATTGATGAGGGAACAAATAGTATGGTAAAGCTGGTTCTAAGAGCATTTGAAGAAATCATTATTAATAGAAAAAAAGAATGCTAGAATAAGATTGCTACGTTAGATACAAAACCAGTTAATGTTCTACAGGACAGTGAAGTCATAGATTCTCTATTACTGAACATAATTATTTACATCTCTACCACACACACACATAAATCTATAAGTTAACATGTCACTTCACAGTGTCTGGGCTTTTTTTTAAATGGTAAATAGCAAAGTCAAACAAAGGTAAATTCTCCTACAGAATTAAACAATCCTGGACAGACCTGTTAAACAATGCTTCATTACTAAATCGAAAGAATGTACCATCCTCTTTTTGTTTTCTTATTATTTCTAAGTTTAGGATAATTTTTCTTAACTTCACATGAATCTTCTACATCAGTGTTTTTGGTATCATGATAGTCACTTCCTGAGTCAATTAACAAAGTTTTTCAGAACATAACATCTTTATATCCTTCTAGGTTTTCTCAAACTACTCTTGGAATTTTGTGTAGGTTCTTATATGGTTTGAAAAGAAGATAGATATATTAAATAATTATAAATACTGTAGAAAGTATATAGTTATATGGATGTTAAAAATGTAGGAGTAGCTACCAAAATAATAATAATGTAATTTGTAGCTTCCCCAAGTAGCAAGAGAGAGAGGCAGTATAAAGATAGCTTTAAAAATCCAACAGAAAGGAAAAAGAAGACAGTAAACAGAAAACACAAAATAAGCTGGTAGAAATAATATCTGATATAACACTCATAATAGATATAATGGATTTAACTCACCTATTAAAAAACAGAGACTATCAAATTGGATGGAAAAAATGTCCTCCTTTCATAAACATGCTGCTATGGTCTGAATGCTGGTGTCTGTCTTAATCTGTTTGTGCTGCTGTAACAGAATACCACAGATTTGGTAATTTGTAAAGAAAAGAAATTTATTTCTCACAGTTCTGGAGACTAGGAAGTCTAAGATCAGGTCGCTGGCAGGTTTGTTGTCTGGGGAGGGCTGCATCGTTCATAGCAGAGGAGCACTATGTCCTCACAAGGCAGAAGGTGGAAGGGCAAAAGGGGAAAACTCCATTGTCATGCCATTTTACAAGGGCACCTAATCCCACTCATGAGGGCAAAGCTCTCATGACTCAATCACATCCCAAAGGCTACACTTCCCAATATTGCACTGGGGACATATGAATTTTGGAGAGGACACATTCAAACCATAGCATTGTGCCCCGTAGTCCCCCAAAATTCTTTGCCTTCTCATATAAA
This sequence comes from Avahi laniger, assembly GCA_963575035.1. Taxonomy (NCBI): domain Eukaryota; kingdom Metazoa; phylum Chordata; class Mammalia; order Primates; family Indriidae; genus Avahi; species Avahi laniger. Next base: position 18,986 of record CAUYSK010052241.1, read on the forward strand.
AAAATACATTCATTCCATCTCAATACCCCCCAAAGTCTTAAGTCATCCCAGCATCAACTTTAAAGTCTAAAGTCCAGAGTCTCGTCTAGATATCATCTAAATCAGATATGCGGGAGACTCAAGGCACAATTCATCCTGAGGCAAACTGCTCTCTAGCCGTGAACCTGTGAAATCAAACAAGTTATATGCTTTCAAAATACAATGGTGGACAGGCACAGAATAGACATTCACATTCTACAAGGAGGCAACAGGCAAGAAGAAAGGGGTAACAGGTCCCAAGTGAGTCCAAAACTCAACAGGGCAACCCTGCCCCATGGCATTGCTAGGCACAGCCCTCACCTCAGCTCTCACAGGGTGGAGTTGGCTACACACCTCCCAATACTATTGCATTGGGGACACCTGAATTTTGAAGAGGACGCAATGAAACAATGGCAGTGTCCCCCCCGAATTCATATGTTGGAACCTATTATCAAATGTGATAGTATTAAGAGGTGTAGCCTTTGAGAAGTGATTAAGTCATGAGGGCTCCACTTTTATGAATGGGATTAGTGCCCTCATAAGAGGCTCCAGAGAGCTCACTTGTCTCCTGCAGCCATGTGAGGATGCAGCAAGAAGGTGCCATCTTTGAAGCAGAGAATAAGCCCTCATCAGATGCCTAGTCTACTGGTGCCTTGATCTTGGACTCCCCAGCCTCCAGAACTGTGAGCAATAAATTTCTACTGTTTATAAATTACCCAGTCTAAGGAGTCTAATGGATTATGGTATATGCTTAAAATGGAAAAGAAACTGAAAGGATGAAAAAAAGAGATGATGTAAGAATATACATATTACAAGGAAAATACAAATAACAGAAAATGTGATGCAGCAATATTGACGTAGATAAAATAAAAATTGAGACAAAAAGCATTTAAAAAGAGCTATTTCATCATGACAAAAAGAATGACTTAATTTTACGAACATACGGAGATAAAAAGAGAACTTGATAAACTCAAAAATAATAATTTGGAAGATTTTAATACATTAACCAAAAACTGATACATTCAGCAGAGAAAAATTCACTAATAATATTGACTACTTGAATAAAATTAATAAGGTTAACCTAATAGATCTATAGATAACCTTCCACCCAACAAGTGGAAAATATGTTATTTTCAATATACATGGAACATTTTGTTAAAATGACCACACACCAGGTCACAAAAAATTCAAAAAAATTTCCAAGATTTAATATAATCTCTGTCTACAAAGGATTTAAATTACTAATCAACAAAATGATGGTTAAAAAATAGCAACAAACTTTAATTGGAAACTAAAAAAAAACTACACTAAAAATAGCTCATTGGTTAAGGAGGAAATTACGATGTCATGAAATATTTAAAACTGAAGACAGCAGAGATACCACATGACAAAACTTGTGGGGCAGAGAAGTAGTAGCTAGAGAGAAATGTAAGCCTTAAATATAATTATTCTTAAAAAAGGAATACTGAAAGCAAATAAGCTAAACTTTTAAGTCATTTAACTAGTAAAAGAATTACAGAGTAACAAAAGTAAGTAAAAGAAAGGAAAATTCGTATAATTCATGAAATAGAAGACAAAGAAATAAAGAAAAACATCACAAAACAAAATTGGTTCTTTAAAAAATAATAAGTAGACAAACCTCTGGCAAGAGTGATAAGACTGGAACAATATTGATGAATAGTACTAAGAATGAAACATGGGACATAAACACAGCTAGAACCTGAGCAAGTTTAGGTTCATGAACCTAATTAGAACCATGAACAAGTTTATTCCAAAAACAATAGAAAAACTAGATAAAATAGAAACATTTCTAGAAAAAAACACACCTAAAAGTGGTTCAAGATGAAATGCAAAGCCATACAAACATATACAGATACAGAGTTATCTATATATCTATATCTATACATCTATAATAAAGAGGTTCCCCCTGAAAAAACAAGTGAAGTCCAGATGGTTAAAGGAGAGTTTACCAAACACTCTTGCTATGAAGCACTATAGTCGTATGCCAAATGCAGACATGGGCAGTAGGAAAAAAATTATAGGCCTATCTTACTAATCATAGATGTTAAGTTCCTAGACAAAACATCAGCAAATTAAATTTAGCAGTAAATAATAATACCATGACCAAGTAGGATTTATTCCAATAAAATTCGATATCAAAAACCCATTACCAGAATGCACCAGATTATCAGATTCAAGAAGAAAAACATTAGGATCATGTCAATAAATGCAAAAAGCATTTGTCAACATTTATTAGCAATGAGAATTGTTAGGAAACAGCCAAAAAAGAAAATTTCCTTAACTAGTACCTATACAAAAGATGTTTTGTTAAAAGAGGAAAAATAAAAATCTGTGAGAGTTTAGTTTCCAACCCACTGATACATTCAACTACCTTGAGCATTCATTTAATTGCTAAAATAAGAAAGTAGGTAACCAGTAAAGGGTAGCTAGCTATCAATAAACTACAAAAGGCATCATAATTAATGGAGAATTTTGAAAGCATAACAAGGACAAGCATCACAGGATAAGGATAATAGCTGCTCACCATTTCTACTCAACATTATATCCAGAATTATGGTCTGGACAACGGACTACTACACAGCTGTTAACAAAACACAAAACAAATAAAAAAAGAAAACAAACTTAGGAAGCGGAGACATGAGGGGACTAAGGCAGGCACCAAGCGTTCCTGAGCCCTGCCACGTCTTTCTCCACTTCCCAGACCGGCAAACTGCCATTCATCCTTTAACTATCTGGGCAGCCAACACCTCCTGCCCCATAGGCTAATCCTTCCTCTTTCGCATTTCCTTTGCACCTCATGCATACTTCTGGAAGCAAATGTACCTCACAGTTTTGCGGTGATTTGCTTATCTGGCAGTGTACTTAACCCACCGCCAGCACACAGAGTAGGACTGGAAAGAAATGCTGCACAGCACTTTTCTTTGAAGGCTCTAGAACTCCCCGCGCCCCTGCATTAAACCGGTTTGTGCGAAAGGACAAACAAGGCTGAGACGCGGCCAGGCCGCCAGCAGTCGTCGCGCGCCCACCGTAAGCTGGGACACGGCTCGCACAGACAGCGTCCCGGTTTCCCCATCGGAGAGGGCGCCGCGTGCCCCGGCGCACTTCCTCTTTCCTCTCACTTTAAGCGGCGTCGACTGCAATCCGTCTCACCGCCCCGCCCTACAGAAAGAACAGCGTTTTTTCTTTCTCTCTCTCTCTTTTTTTTAATAAAGGGGCGCCCAGCCCGGGCTCTCCAACACCCTCCTCACCCCTCGCCCCTTGCCCTGGGCCGCCGCGACTGTGCGCCCGCTCCCAGCCCCTCGCCCCTCGCACGGCCGCCGCGCAGACGCCCCGCCCCGGCCCCGCCGCCCGCGCTGCCACCCCCGCCCCGGCGGGGCCGAGCCGGTGCCGGGTGCCCGGCGGCTCGCGCGCCTCGCCGGGCTGGAGGGCCGCGCCGGGGCGGGCGGCAGAGCAGGCGACGGGGCGAGGGGCTAGGGGCGGGCTCCCGCGCGCGGCCCGCCATGGAGGTGGAGGAGGCGTTCCAGGCCGTGGGGGAGATGGGCATCTACCAGATGTACTTGTGCTTCCTGCTGGCTGTGCTGCTGCAGGTGAGTCCTCGCCGCCCCGGCAGCCCCGCTTCCCTCCTCAGGGCCTCCCAGACCGCCGGGCCGGGGCCGAGGCTCTGCAAACGCCCGAGGTGTGGTGAGCGCCCGGGGCCGGGCTGGGCGAGGCGCCGCGCGGTGGCCTGGGCCCCGGCAGCGCCAAGGTCGCCGGTCGGCCTTAGAGCTTCTCTGGTTCTGCCGGGTCCCCCCACCCCGCCACGTTGAGTGGTGGAAGGAGTGTATGGGCAGAGGTACTGCAGCGGATGTTAATAAGGATGCAGAATTACATTACCTGCAATACGCTGTTGTTACCTGAGATACGCTGCAAATTTGAAAGCCTAACCTGTGGCACTATCACCTTGGAATCTAGGACACTGAGACAGCCCTGATAACCTGCAGACAAAAGGTCCATCCAGGACCGCCTCCTGCTCTGAGTGTCTGCTTGCCGGCTTTTCCTGGGTTTGAGGGGGCTTACTATTCCAGGGCCTTTCAATGCATAGGCTTTCTCTGTGGTTTAAGTTCTGCTGGGTCATTAAGCCCTGCAGCTAGTCTTGGGTTGAGACTTTTATAAGCTGCATAGTTCTATCTACAGTGTGTCGTTATCAAATGGAATCACTTCATTGTACAGAATTCTCAGAACCTGTTTGCTCACCTCAGCCTAAAAATGTGGGTTCCGTGTGTTAAGGGTCTGTACAGATCAACTTTTCCGGGCAAAAGTTAGCCCTCCTTCGCCAACTTAAATGGCTCATTTGACATCAGTTGTTTCTCTCAGTATTCTAAAGGCACTTCATTCACAAATCCTATGTCAGCGTCCACCGTGAGCCAGCCATTTTACTCATTCTTTCAGTCAGTACATTTCATGAGTGCCTAGGAAGTGCTGAACACAGGCTGCAGTGGACAAAGCAAAGTCCCTGCCCTCTTTAAGCTTGGGTTCTAGTGGGGTGGGTGGGACAGGAGACGGTTAAACAAGTAACTTAGAGTTAACTTGTGATGATAGTTATTCTGCTGGAAGTACAGGGTGGTGGTAAGTATAACCACCAGCTCACATGTTGCTCAAACTTTGCATAAGGCAATGACTCAACAGGAAGATGGTGGAAAATAGCGGTTGACTTAACTGATTAAATGTTGGAAAGTTTCATTCATTTCATCAGCAGCCAGAAAAAATGGAAACAGTGGACTGATATCTGGAGTCAGTTCTTTCTCTAGCAGAACAGGAACAGTTCTCAGTTCACAAATATGCAATATTCCGAAGTGCTTTTCAGTTTGTTGTTTCAGCTCTATTTTTTTTCCTGTTTTTTTGGCTCATCCTTTTACATCAGATGTTTTAGCTGTAAAAGCACGTTCCGTAGGGAGAAAAAATGTTCATGCTGAGTCACAAAATAGCGTTTAATACAGAGAAAATAGAATTGCAGCCATGAGGCCTGATCTTTATTTATAACAGTTTCTTTGAGAAAATTCTTTTTCTGTTCTAACCATGAATTCCAGGGCCCTACTCCCTCTCTGAGCAATCCCAGCTCCCTACCTTCCCTAACCCTACCCTCCACTTCCTGTGTTATCATCTTACCTGCCTAGCCAGGGATCCAGCAACTTAGAATAAGTTTGTCCTGAGTGGAATGTGGTACTAAAAAGGTCAGTGTTCCGGGTTTGGGAATTGTTGAGTTCCCTCATTTACTTTTGTTTATGGTTGACCCATGTGGTTAGAGTTTGGAACCAAAAGAGTTCCAAGCCCATGACCTTGACTGTTCACTAAACCTTGGCTGACATATGGTCAGTATTTGCTGTACAAGGACCAGGCTTTGGAAAGTTGGGAATGAGTGACTGATTGTTTATCTTGTAGGTGTGGGCTGGGGAGGTGCCCTGTAGCTGTGCCTATACCAATGGAGGAGATGCCCCAGGCCAGGCAAAAGTGAATCCTTCACAGCTGCTACATGTTTATGAGGACTCCACCACCCCATTGAGCTACATGATCCAGTGGTTGTAGAGCCACCTGGAGATGTCCTGGGTATGAAAGTGGAGCTCCCCAAAGACCTTGCTAGCAAGTCTGTTGTTGATGTTTTGGGTTAGGGGAGCTGGCCTGTGGAGTAGTGGAGAGTCCCATTACATAGTTGTATCATGATGTTTTCATCATTCTTGGGGGGAGGGGTGCTTCCCCCAACAGAGGGAAAAATAAGAAGCCCTTTGCACAGAGTTAAGTGAAAGGAGGTTAATGTTTATCTGCTTTTAAAATCAAAGGACTTTTCTTGCCATTGTCCAAGGAAGGTACAGACCAACTGCATGGCAACACTGCCAGAGAGAGGGAGCCTCTGCTTCAACAGAAACCTTTTCCCCTTCTGCAGTTTGATGGTGACCAACCCCAGCCGAGAGGCACAAAACTAGAGGGATGGAGATGAAAACTTTATATATCTTTTCACATATTCCTTCTTCTGGGATTATTATAGTATTTTAAAAATGGTTTTAACTCCCTTTACTTCAAATACATCTAAGTTCAAACTAAGGACAAACCCACATACCAAAAAGCCAACTCTAAAGGTCTTTAGGTTAACTGTTGTCTTGAATTATTGATACCATCATGTATAACATCAAAAGTTACCTCTCTATCCAATTTCCTTTGCTTAGGAGACTTATTACCTTCACATTCTTTGCAAACACTACCTTTGGCATCTCCATAGTGGTTAACTTTGAGATAAATAAAGAATAGAGGCAGATTTTGTAGATACCTCTTCAGCATGATAACATACAGATACCCTGATAATAGCAGATATGTGGTTGATAATAGCCTATATGTGATTTTGATACTATATATAAACAAAAGGTTAAAGGAAAAGATTGCCTTATGTAAAAATTATTGACTTATGAATAAGCAATGAGATTTACAATTTTATAGTTAGAAAAATTCTTACCATCAAAATATGCTTGCCCTCCCTAGGATCAGAGCTATTTGTGGTATTTAACTATGAATAATCCTATTTAGTTTATCACTGTTTCTCTCTTCTGATGATTATTCTAAGTTTACATCATCATCACTATTTTGTATGTGTATGTGTGTGTGTGTGTGTGTGTGTGTGTGTGTGTGTGTGTGAGAGATTGTTTTCTAGGCTGTCTGGAGGAGGAAGATTGGAATGCAATTTGCAGTTTCTTAATGCTTCAAACCAAAAATGGACCCCACTTCTTTGTTCTAAGCCAGAAGCTCCAGATCCTTCACTTTTCTCAGGATCATGAATTGTAGGTTGTAGAATAATTTGCACAAAATTAAAACATCGAAATCCTAGCTCTCTAGGAGTCTGAGGCGGGAGGATCGCTTGAGGTTAGGAGTTCAAAACCAGCCTCAGCAAGAGTGAGACCCCATCTCTACTAAAAATAGAAAGAAATTAGCCAGGCAACTAAAAATACAAAAAATTAGCTGGGCATGGTGGTGCGCACCTGTAGTCCCAGCTACTCAGGAGGCTAAGGCAGGAGGATCGCTTAAGCCCAGGAATTTGAGGTTGCTGTGAACGAGGCTCAGGTCATGGCACTCCAGCCTGGGCAACAAAGTGAGACTGTGTCTCAAAAAAAAAAAAAAAGAATTAAAGCATCCATTTACTACCAGGAATATGTAAACTGGAACAAACATGAGTTTCACTGGCAAAATTGTGATGCTGTGCTGTGAAACTCATCTTAAGGTACACTATTCTGGTGTTCTAGAATGCATTTTTTTAATGTAAACTCTTAATAAACCCAACTTATTTTTCAAACCCTAGAATTACCAGTGCATTAATATTATCCATACAAAAAAATATCCTTTCATTGCATTTTAGAAAGTGGAATGATTGAATAGGAATTTTGCCAAAGAGGAAACTAAGAGAGTCAACACATAAAAAGATGTTTAACTTCAGTGGTCATCTGGGACAGGCATATTAAAATGACTATGAAATACCATTTCACACTTGTATTAGCAAACATTAAACAGTCTTAACAATATAAGTGTGATGAAAATGAGGAGAAATAGGAACTATCCCATTTAGAGAACAATTTGGCACTGTCTAATAAAATTAAAACCCAACATTGAACTCCTAGGTGCACATCCTACATTATCTCTTCGACTTGTAGATAAGAAAATATGCATAGGATGTTTATTGCAGCACTGTTTGTAATAACAATAATTAGAGACCACCTTGATGACTTTCAAAAAGGGACTGGATAAAATGTGGCATAAATTTGATAGACTACAATGGCTAAAATGAATGAACTAGATCTGTATACAATTATAGGGATGAATTTCTAAAACACAATGTTAGGTGAAAAAAATAAGCAGAGTGATGCATACAATGTGACATATTCTTAATACAAATTTTAAAAACAATATTGTATTTGGCTTATGAATGTATGACACAGTGTAGACGTATAAACATGAGTAGAAAGATCTACACTCAATTCATGAGATCGGTTGCTTGGGAAGAAAAGGAAGGGGTGGGCTTGGGGAGGGGTACAAAGGAGATTTCATCTGTATCTGTAATATTGTATTTTGAAAATCTGGAGCACATATAATAAAATGTTGTCATTTGGTAATTGTGACGGTGAGTTCATGAATCTTATTTGTTTTGCTTTTCCATGTTAAATTTTTTTTAAGTGAAAAAATGGTAAAAAAAAATAAAATGTGCACATCTAGGAGAGAATACTACTCTGTGCTCTATGAGAATTATGGCTCTTTTTTATTGATCCTTTAATTAATTATGCTGTGAATTACAGTCATTTAATGCAGGAGGGTTGGGTAGAGCTTTATTCAGGGTGCTTATTAAACTTTGTATAGAATGCTATCACGAGTTGCCTCCCCTACCTGCTTGCACTTGTCACCGTGTCCCTTTCTTCACAGGAAATTCATAGGAAGACTGCCTTTTGATGAAGTATGGTTAAGGTGATACCTGGTTCTTCTAATCCCTGCCATAAGCAAATGATGAAGTTCACACCATAAACATTAGTGAAGAGTTTATTGTATTACAGTCATTACGACCAGTTGTTGTGTCCCTGGGTGTTCTCACCACCGCCAGGGGTTCAACCTGTGGCATTCGGAAGAGTTTGTCTATCATGACTCTAAAACATGTGACCATCTACCAGGATTCTCTGCTAGTTTGAGCAAGTTTTATGCTGCTCCTATGCTCAAATTCTGTTTCCGTGGAGCTTAGATCTCCTGTGGGTTTATGATGATCTGAGGAACATTTGCCTGGTGTTCCTTCTACCAGTTCAGGTGGGTGAGGCACCCACCACCCATCAAAGAGACCAAAGCCACACTTGACTCTTCAGGAAAACTTGTCCATAGGCAGATACTGCCCCCTGGTGTAATGCAGATGAAGTTGCAAATCTATCAGGCATTTCCATCTAGGGAGATAGTAGAGATAGGAGGCCTCCAGGTGGTTTAGGGAGCTCCTTTGGGCCTGGAACATCTCAAGAATTGGGATGTGCCTTGGAAAGCAACTAGCTGATGTCTCTGCAGTACCCGCACCTCCAGAGGCATGCCTGGCAAGGCCACCCACAGCTGTTCGACTTACCCTGACAGAGAAGGTGTTCCCTTTCAAGACAGCACAAAAAAAGTCATTAAAGTCGCAGAGACAGGAAATGTGAATATGGCCCAAAGAACACTAGACGTGAGTGCTGTGCTACTCTGCAGCAAGATGGCTGAGTGCATTAGACAAGTGACTTCTCACTCTTTATTGTGTGTTTGGAAATGGCTAGATCATGAAAGTTCAATTTGTTTTGCAAGTTTAGGATTTCTTAAAGTTGCTCAATGCCCTGCAATCAATTGGCATTGTGTCAGTGTTGACTTTGAAGTTTTAAGAATACTAGCTTGGTTCATCACCACAGTTGGAGGCTGCCTTAGAAGAAAGAAGCCATCAAACCCAAAGATGCACGCAGCTTGGGACTCTCCTCTGACTTCTTTGACCAATGCTCAAACAAACTTCTGACTGCATTCTTGGGAATCATATAGTACTCAAGAAATCATACAGTACTCTACAATGTGGTGATTGTAGAAAATAGAGACAATATAGAAAAGAAAAACATCACCAGTGCTTCTACCACCCAGAAGTAAAACATGCTTATGTTTTGGTGTATAGCCTTCCAGACTCTATTGTATAAATATGTACATTTACCTTTTTGGCAGAAACGTGTATTATAACCTAATTTTGTCTCTCAGCAGTGTTGTGAATGCATTGCTCTGCTCAAGAAGAACTATGTGTTTTTTAATGGCTGTAGCATAGTATTTCCATATATGGCCATACCATAATTTGCTTATTCAGTTCTCTTGTGGTACATATGTTTGCTTCTTCTTTTTCGACTTCAGAAACCTCCACAGCCCATGGTATTGGGTCATTCTTTTGTTCTGGCCTTGCCAGTTGATTGTTTACTGCTCTTCATAAGCACGAACTTCTCCTGCTTCCATTGCTCTCATTCTCCCCACATGCTCTTTGTCCCAACTTCATGAATAAAATAGAGGTTACTTGGTGTAAGTTTTCCAAACATTCTTTACTTTTACATCAAAATTTATTTTTATCCTCCGTTATCTTTAGGTTTCCCTAGAAAAATACCTTCTCTGTCAGGGCACAACGTTCAAGAGGAAGACATACTCCAACCCTCTTTCCAGTGATATCGTCTCACCTTTGTTTTTGATTCTATGTTACTCCATCAATTACTTCTAATCCTATCTCTTTGTGCATTCTCTGACATTCCAAAGAATAGCCTGCATGGTAGATTTAGGTACTTACTATGTCTAAGTGGTGTTAAATAGCATTAACTCATAAAGTGAGAGGGTTATTCCTTTTTCGAGTCTTTTTTAGTTCTGTTTATCTAAGAGAAAGTCTCATTTGGTGCTAGCACTTCTCAAAATATTTGCACATATTTCTATTTTAACAAAGGAAATGAACTGGAATTAAAGAATTAAAGGAGGTTCAGACTGGCAGAAAACCTTAGTTAGAATTTAATAACATTATTCTGCTTTATTGTATTTATTATTCACTTTCTTTTAAAACTTCTTTTTAGATTATAAACCATTTCAAATGAAAAAGTACAGAGAATAATAGCACAAACACATGTACCTACTTCTAGATTTAATAAATGCGGATACTTTGCCATATTTGTTAAAGGTTGTGTCAGTCGTAGTTTAACCAGAGAAGTAGGAAGCAGGATCCCATAGGATGGAGATGTGTATATGTGTATATGTATGATTTATATGTGTGTGTGTATATATATATATATATAAATTGATGAATAATTCATTATGGAAATTTGACCACATATACCATGTGGGAGCTGGTTCAGCAGTCCTTGTAAGGCTATTGTGTTTGTGTGTGATGTTGGGGCTTGAAGTCTACAGGTCAGGCAGTCGAGAAGGGAAAATAGTATTAGGTTATTAAGTATGAAATGTCTGATTTCCGTAAGTACAAAGTTTGACAATTGATATCTCTGACATTTCACTTTGATACTTCTTGTTTTATTTTTATTGTGACGGTACATCCTCATTGTTTCAAATGCATGGTTTGGCTTATAATTATCTTTCAAAATTTTTTTAGAGCAATTTTTGTGAAACCATAGATAAGCAAAAAATTCGCGTTATTTTCAAATAAGAGGTCCATCCTGGAACTAATGCTTAGACAGCTCGAAATATCAATGAAATGTTTGGGAAGGATGTGGCTAATGAATGTACAGTATGTTGTTGGTTTGAGAAGTTCTGTTCTGGTAATTTTAATCTTGAAAATGAGCCACGTGGGTGACCTGAGACCAAGGTGGATAATGATGAGCTGAAAGCTATAGTGGAAGCGACCATCTCAACCTATGTGTGAATTAGCAGAAAGGTTTGACATTATTATTCCAACAGTATTGCAGTATTGGACCATTTGAAACAAATCGGCAAGGTAAAGAAGCTGGATAGAAGGCTACCGCATGAATTAAATGAGCGTCAGAAGAGAAGTCATCTCAAAGCTTGCCTTTGTTTGCTGTCACAACATAAAGGTGAGCCACTTCTATACCGTATTGTTACGTGGGATGAAAAATGGATTCTATTTGACAATCACAAGCATTCCGCACAGTGGTTGGATGAAGATGAAGTACCAAAACAGAGTCCAAAACCAAATATTCATCAGAAAAAGCTAATGGTTTCTGTTTGGTGGTCCAGCGCTGGTATTATCCACTGCAGTTTCATGAAACCTGGTCAGTCAATTACAGCGGATGTCTACTGCAACCAGTTGGACGAAAAGATGAGGATGCTTGCAATTAAGCAGCTGAGATTAGTCAATAAGACAGGCCATGACAATAAAATCACTTTTGATTGTTCTCCCTTTATTTCCCTTGAAAAAAGATTTGGCCCAAGAGTTAAGTGGCTCCCATTCTCATCGTAGTTTTGCTATTAGTGTTATATGTAACTTCGAACAATTCATTTAATCACTCTGTATCTTATTTTTCCTACCTAAAAAATAAACATAACCATGACTTCACAGCACAAAATATTGTGATGAGATAATTTGTAGGAGACTTTTTGGTTTCCTGAGAAGTATGATAGCTTATAATGGAAGCTTATAATGGTATTAATATAAAATTACTTTTAAAGCCTTAACTTTTTGAAACTTTTAAAATTTCAGTCCCTTAGTGCATGTTAGTCATTTTTCTAATTATAATTACACTGAAAGGGGGAAAACAATCCAGCCATCTGTGGCACTTGTTCTCCTTCCCTGGAGGTAGAGCTAGAGAAGATAATGATTTATTTGAGATGTTGTTAGTCCCACTCTGAAGGAGAATGGATGCTGGTTTCTCATTGTGGCTTTAAGGCCCATCTGCTGATGAGTGTGATTTCATTAGACAAAAATACGTGCATGGGAGTTGTAGAGCAGTAATGGAGAGAAGAGTGGGAGAGTATTTTTATTTCTGGGGGAAAGGAGTAGGATGTGAGCTACGTGAGATTGTCACAGCCCAAAATGGCAAACCAAGGAAAAACACCCCTATATTCTGTGTGTAGATGGTTCATCCCTATGGCTAGTTAAGTGCTAAACCATCTTTGACTTCTTCCAATGGTATGACCTCTGTATGTGGCTCTGGTATAAAAGACCTGACGTTGATCTGTGTGTAGAGTTTAAGCATCGCTTCTCTGACCTAATCTCTCCTGGTGCCCCAATCATAGCATTTATCAGACGGTGTCATTACTGCCTGCCTACTTTGTCTCCCTTTGCTTAGCAAAACTGTGCATGACCATGAGTGTCAAGGTGGCAAAAAGGCTGACACCCTTTTATTGAGGCTGGTACTACATAGAAGAGTTTCTGACTCTTGGTGACGTAAAACTGTGGCCCTGTGTGTTCTGTTGAGGGCCGTGGATGTCTGTGTGTGTGTGAGCATGTGCACCGGGTGGGCAGGGGAGACACTGTGAATGGTGGAAGGAAGGCAGAGAAATTGAGAAAGGTGGAAAATACTTATTTTGCCTGCAGATTGCTAGGAATGAAACTGGTTAATACTGGTTAATACAGACAATACTGATTAACTAGGTTTCACTGTTCCCTACATTTGAATCAGGGTGTAGATGAAAAAACACCATTTTGTTTTTGTACTGTTTTCTCCAAATTGTAGTTTCTACTGAGAATGGTGGACTTCATAATGAAACATGCCTCAGATTAGAACACCCTTTGGAACGTCTCATTTTTTTACCTAGAATGTTTGTCCTAGAATAATCCAGATAAAAATATGATGTGTTAATATATATTGAATAGGAACTTTGAATCACGCCTGGTACATGGTTAGCATTGTAGAAGCACGTGCTATTATTATTAGTATTCCATCCTAGTCATTTAATCATTTACTTGTTGAGTGTGTAGGTCCTGGGTTATTTGCTTTAGAAGTCCAAAGGTAAATCACATACAGATCCTGCCCTCAAGGAGAGTATATTCTAATAGAAAAAAAAACAAATACGTAAATATAATGCAGTGAAGAAAATGATATGTGTTTTAGAAAAGTCTAGGTGAAGCTTTGGGGGTGAGCAGAAAAAAGCAGGAAAGGACTTCTGGAGGGGTTGGTGAGGAAGGCACACCCGTAAGGAAGGTTTCAAGGAGGAGGTGATATCCGAGCTGCCTCTTGGAGGGTGGGAAAAGCTCAAACATCCACAGCAGGAGAAAATGTCTTCCAGATGAAGCAAATGGTATGAATAAAGGTAGAAAAGAGCACATTTAGAGAGAAAATGTAACTGGTTTGCTTTGCTGGCTTGAGGACTGTGTGTTCATTAGAACTGTGTTTTGAGTTCTCGGTTTCTTCACCCCATTTTTTTGTTTCTTTATGCCCATTAATTAAATTTCAGCAGATTATAATCAGGAGTGGCAGCTACTAAATGGGTGAAAGTGGCTTTGTGATTATAGCTGCTGCGATGTGTAATTGATCTGTTCCTGTAATTATTCAGGAACAATAATTATAAATTATTATTTATTTTTATATGCTGATTGCCTCCTATCCTAAAACTTCCATCATAGTATGCAAACAGGGGCCAGGAAGCATACAAGTCTAGGAATATGTTTTCCTTTGCGTTTTATAATAAATCAGCCATACATACTGACCTAAGGTAGCTTTACACCTCTCCGGAGAGGCCCACCATCAATTGACTCAAAATAGATTGGGACCACTGATAGCCTCTCAGCCTTACCCTGAGTGGAAAAATCCCATCTTGGATTTTACATTAGCTTTCTGTGATGACACACACCATGCGAGACTTCTTTTTTCTTTCCTTGACAGTGATCCCATCACCTACTGGTGGTAAATGACTCTGCCTTTGGCTCTTTGGCTCATCCACTGAACAGCTGAATACAGCCCTACAGAATGGTGCGAAGGAGCCCTGGCTGGAAATTCTTTGCCCAGTGCAGACAAAACCGTTGGCAAGTCTCTCCACCCTTCTGTGCCTCAGTCGGTGCATCCATCCAGTGGGCCTATTACTATGTGCTGTCGAGAAATCACATACTTTGTATTTTTTAAATGCTTATTCTGTTTAAAGGTATTTTAAGACCTCAGGTTAGTAAGTTGATAGGGATAGTTTCTCAAGTAAGATGATCTCACTCAGGAGCAGACTTATTACGTGTTTGCTTAATAAATGTTAAGGTTGAAATAATCGTCCAACGGTGATAGCTAATATAAATGGAAATCTATAGCATAACAAGGCTGCGTAGGGCTCGACAGCGTATAAACCCAAGTGAGAGTAGCTGTAAAGCCCAGAACAGTCAGGGACAAATGGCACATGTGTTCAATCAATATTTCTTGAATGAAAGGGTGACATTTTTTTGGAGGGGAAAGGCAACTGTGGTTATATTAAATCAAGTTTAAATATAGCTAAAAAGTTATGAAAGGAATATCTATACCCAGGATTTTGAATTTCTTCAAATCTTATGAGTTGTATATCATATTTTAAAATAGTACCTACTCAACTACATTTTATGCTTACCTGCTTTAATATAACAATATTATATATTCTGTTTTCTGAGACACTTAACTATGCCACAAAAAGTCTCTTGTTTAGATTATGAATCCAAAGTCAGTATAGTCCTAGCCCCCTGGGGAATGCTTATCTGAGCTGAAGGCACAGTGTTGAAAGGAAATAGCTGGAATTTTAGTCTTTTAAGTCAGAGCCAATAATGTGCACCCCGCCTCCCCCCCACCCCCGCCAGCCCCTGCGAATCGTATAAACGCAGAATCCTTAGCATCAGACACATCTCAAAGAAGGAAAAGCCTGTAAAAAGATATTTTGCTTTACAGGTGGGATTGCTGGTGGCTCTGTTCATAGTAGATCGTGAAACTTCTTTTTCATGTTTTTCTCCTTTGTTTCTGATGTGGCTCATTTCTGTAGCTTATAAAAACACAAAAGCAAGAAACTGATCTTTCAAGATTTGCAGACCTACTGTGCGAGTTTTCCATGTAGATGTCAGAGGGCTGCAGCGTTTGGTCACGTGTGTTTGCTCTTTCAGCTGTACGTGGCCACGGAGGCCATCCTCATCACTCTGGTCGGGGCCACGCCGTCGTACCACTGGGACCTGGCAGAGCTCCTGCCGAATCGGAGCCATGGCAACCAGTCAGCTGGTGAAGACCGGGCCTTTGGGGACTGGCTCCTGACAGCCAACGGCAGCGAGATCCATAAGCACGTGCATTTCAGCAGCAGCTTCACCTCCATCGCCTCCGAGGTAACGTCAGGCCATTCCGATCGCTACATGACGTTTCTCTTTGTTCAGATGGAACCACTCTTTTTTTGTCGTGTTGATTGAAATCTCAGCCACACCTTCAAATAACTTTCTAGTAAATTTAAGAGTTAAAGGTTTTAATGTATTAAAGGAGAATATCCTTTGAAAACACATTCTTTATACTTCTTACTACACGTGGAAGAAGACTGAATCTTACTAAACTACTGAGGTAAAATAAGGTAAACTCCAAAAGAGCCATACTTTGATTATATGTCCTTTAGAAAAATGAATTAATAGTTTCATCTCTTTTTATTACATATGTAAAAATTAACAAATAAAGAGAGAAAAATGTAATGACCCATCTGTACCATCCACAGTTCATTTTTAAGTCCAGTCCTGTGTGCCGGCCACGTGGGGCACCTTGAGTGTGCAGTATAAAATATAGACAGTACCCACCTAGTGTGGGCAGGAAGCCTTACTGTCAAGGGGGCTTTGCTGGCCGAAGAGAAGATTCTGGTCCTTCTGAGCCAGCCAGAGTTAGGGAAGCTGAGGGTAGACAGTCTGGTAAAGAGAAACCCTGGACAGGAGGGGCAGAGCTCATGCTCAGCTGGAAAGCACTGGGCCTGGTTATTCAAATGTTGAAGTACTCCTGTCTCCTTTGCCTGCTCTGCATAAGCTGTCACCACCCTGGTGCTACCCTTCGACCCTATGATCCAATTAATAGGGTAAATTCCTGGTACAGCAGGGGCCTCTCAGACCCTCGCCAGCTCTCAGTTCTGATTGCCATGCTACTCAGCTTCCCCTCGAATCCCTTTGACCACTCTCCTACAAGGACAGCAGAGCGCCTGCCAGATGTCCTGCTCTCGTCCCCAGTCCAGGCCTGGAAACCGCCCACCTCTGTGTGTGTGTCTTTCTGTCTGCACCATGGCCCAGCTAGCCTTACCTGTCACTGAATATTTGGATTATCACCCTTTGGGTGGGGCACACTAAAAACAGAGGAGACAGGTTGAGGGTGGTAATTGGTTGGCCTTTCCTTAGGAGTCCCCTGTGGGAAGGGATAATTACTAGATTAACTTTTCGGGCAACTGCCAAAGCAGCATTTCTGACGACAATCCAGTGGTGTCACCCCTAACTCAGAAACCTCCAGTGGTTCCACACAGAACACAGTAGAGACCCTACAAGTGAAGTTGAAGACCCTTCACACTTCACAGTTTGGACCAGGTGTGCTTTTCCAGCCCTGCTCTGCACTTCCCCCTGCCCTTCCTCCTCTCAGGAACATTTACTGTTTCCCACACACGCCCCGAGCTCTCTGGCTAACCCTGGTATCTGTCAGGAATGCCCTCACCACTCACCAAGACTCCCTGGTGAAATCCTCACCTGCCCTCTAAGGCTCACTTTCAGTGTCTCCTTCCCTGTGAGTCTTCCCTGCCCACTCCCCAGAAGTAAATACACTTTCGTTTCTGCTCCAGTAATGTTTCATTTGTACTTATGTTACAGACTGTTGTTTGTGGTTCAACTCTATTTTTAAAAAGTCCTTTGAGGTCAGAAACCATGTTCTGATCATCTTTGTATCTCCATGGCCTATCGCAACCACCACCACGACTACCACCCTAGTAAAATAACAAGTAGCTTTGTTCAGTGATTACTGTTTGACAGGCATTGATGATACATGAATCAGCCCTTAAGTCATTTAATTCCCAAAATAATTCTGTGAGGTAGGAATTATTTTTTTACATTTTACAGATGAAAAATTGAGATCCTTGAGATCATGTTAGCTAATAAGGGCAGAGCTCGGATTTGAATCTAAATTTGTCTGAACTCAAAAGCCTATGCTCTTAATTGTTACGCTTTTTAGGGACCTATCCAATCCAAAATGGCATGCACACCTCTTAGGTTCTTTCTGATAGGTAACAGTAGCCAAAGAATTTTTAAAACATTTTTTATTTGTAAATAATTTCAAACCGAAAGAAATTTCAAGAATAGTACAAAGAGTCCAATCCCCTCATTTCCTTTAGTTTCATCTATTGTTAATAGTTTGCCTCATTGGCGTTGTTTCCCCTCTGTTTTTTTCCCAAGCCACTAGAAAGGTGTATGCACTAGTGTTCTTTTATGCCAAGTATTTCAGTGGATATTTCCTAAAAAATAAGACATTGTCTTATATAACCACAGTACAGTGATCAACTTCAAGACATTCAACATTGATACTGTAGTTTTATTTGGATTATACCCAATTGAGGTATGCCATCTACACCCAGTTTTGTCACTCGACCCAGTAACATCCTTGATAGCATTGTTTTTTTCTTCTCCCATATTAAGTACAGTTCAGAATCACATAATACCTTCAGTTGTCATGGCTCTTTAGTATCCTTTGACCTTCAGCCGTTTTTTTCTATTTTGTAACATTGATATTTTTAAAGAATCATACCTCCTGCCTTTTTCAAATTAAGAATGTTCCCCATTTGGGGTCTGTCTGATGTCTTCCTTCAGGTTGATTATGTATCCCAAGTCAGAATAGTACATGAGTATTGTTGTTCTTCTCAGAGTATCATGTCTGGAGACACATACTATCCATCTGCCCCTTTCTGGCAATGTTGATTTTGATTATCGATTCCATGTATTGTCTGATTTCTTCCTGATATAGTTACTATTTTTTAATTTCAAGGAACAAGAAAACTGTGGGGAATCACTCTCAGGTTGTATAAATTTGCTGTTCCTTATCAGAACTGTCCTCTCTTCTAATTTAGCATCCACTGATGACTCTTGGGTGAGCCGATCTAGACTATGATGTCTGCAAAATGACTATTTCTTAACTCTAACACTTCCTCCACGTTTACCCGCCTGCATCCTGCTTTCTACTATAAGACCCCTTTCTTCTCCTTTCTCTATCTTTTTATCTATCTACCTACTATCTATCTATCTTTCTATCTATCTGTCTGCCTATATATCTATCATAGGTATATACTCATGGATTTCTATGCTTTTCAATGATTTATAATTTATTACGGCTCTTAATTATTTTGGTATGCAAATTACTAGTCGGAACCTCTTCAAGCTGGCTCTTGAGTCCTTTTTCTTTGATTAAAATTTTTTTATTTTGAAATAATTTTGGATTTACATGCAGTTGCAAAAAAAAATACAGAAAAATTCTGTGTACCCTTTACCCAGTTTCCCCCAATGGTAGCATCTTCCAAAACCATAGTATAACATCACAGCTAAGGTTTTGACATTGACGTGGCTAAGACTCAAAACATTTCCATCACTGCAAAGATGCCTCATGCTGGCCTTTTACAGCCTCACCCACTTCTCTCCCATCCCTCACTCTTTTCCTAATCCCTAGTAACCACTGCTCTGTTCTCTTATCTATAATTTTGTCATTTTAAAGATGTTATAAAAATTGAAATAGTATTGTAGAAGCCTTTTGGGATTTGCTTTTTTCACTCAGCATAATTATCTGCAGATTCATCTAGGTTTAGTTATATTACTGTAGTTATACAAGAAGGCTTGGAGTGGGGTAGACTGATTCCTGCTGCTTTATTCTTTTTCAGAAGTGTTTTACCTATTTCAATTCCTTTTCCTCTCTATATAAGTTTTAAAATAATTTTGTCTATATCTACCAAAAAATCTTTTTCGGATTTTGATTTTGCAGAGAATTGACATCTTCATTATATTGAGTCTGCCAATACATGAACACTGTATGCATTATTTTAAGCTTCTTTGATTTCTTTCATCAACATTTCATAGTCTTTAGTATACAAGTTCTGAACATGTTTTGTTAGATTTACATCTAAATATTTCTGTCTTTTTTTAAAGCTATTGTAAATGATATTGTATTTTATTAATAAATTTCGTTATCTACATGATCATTGCTAGTATAGAGAAATACAATTGATTTTTATATGTTGATCTTGTATCCTTTGGCCTTAATCTTAATCTTGTATCCTTTCTTTTTTGGGGGTTTTAAAATTAGAAATTTAGTTTTTTTAAAAAATATTGTTAGGGCTATTCAAACGCTCTGTTTCATATTGGATGAGTTGTGGTAGTTCGTGCTTTTCAAGAAATTGGTCCATTTTATCTAAATTGTCAAATTAATTCTAGAGACTTTTTGGTCTATTTCAGCTAAGTTGTCACTTACTAATTCAAGGTGCTTTTTGAAGATTCTTTGGGATTTTTCTAGACAGTCATGTTAAAAATAGAGAAAGTTTTATATTTTTCCATTTCCAATCCATATGCCTTTTGTTTCCTTATTACTCTGACTAGAACTTCCAGCACTGTGTTGAAAAAGATGGTAAGAACGGACATTCTTACCTCGTTCCTGATCTTATTAGGGAAGCATTCAGTCTTTCACCATTAAGTACAATATTAGCTCTAGGTTTTTATAAATGCTCTTCATCAGATTAAGGGAGCATCCCCACATTCCAATATTTTTGAGAAGTTTTATCATTAGTGTGTGTTGAATTTTGCCAAATACTTTTCCTACATCAATTGCAATGATTGTGTAATTTTTCTTCTTTACCTTGTAATATAGTGGATTACATTAATTGATTTTTCAAATATTGAACCAGGCTTGCATCTCCAGGTGGAGTATAATTCTTTTTATATATCGTTGAATTCTATTTACTAACATTTTGTTAAGGATTTTTACTTCTATATTTGTGAGGAGTATTGGTCTGTAGTTTTCTTTTTTGGTACTATCTTTATCTGACTTAGGTATCAGGGTAATATTAACTTTATAAAATGAACTGGGAAGCGTTCCTTCCTCTTCTGTTTTCTAGAAGAGATTGTGTAGAGTTGGTGTTAATTCTTTAAACTTTTGCTAGAATTCTTCAGTGAAATCATCTGGGCCTGTGTATTTCCTTTGGGAAGTTTTTAAATTATAAATTTAGTTTTCTTAATAGTTATAAGGCTGTTCAACTGATCTGTTTTGTATTGGTGAAGTGTGGTAGTTTATACTTTTCAAGGAATCAATCCATTTTATCTAAGTTGTCAAATTTATGTGTGTAGAGTTGTTGACAGTATTACCTTATCATCCTTTTGATATCTTCAGGGTCTGAAATGATATCCTCTCTTTTATTACCTGGTATGGGTCATTTGTGTCTTCTCTCTTATTTAATTACTTCTTAGTCATGAGAGAGATTTGCCAATATTGTTGATCTTTTTAAAGAATCAACATTTTATTTCACTGATTTCTCTCTATTGTTTTTCTGTTTTCAATTTGATTGATTTCTGTTCTTTTCTTTATTATTTCCTTCATTCTGCTTGCTTTGGGGTTGTTTCCTTCCTCCCTCCCTCCCTCTCTACCTTCCTTACTTCTTTTCTACCTTCCATTCTAGAGGTGGTAGTTTAGGTTATTGATGAGAATCTTCCTCTTTGCAAATGTAAACCTCGAGTGCCATAATTTCCCTTTCAGCACTGCTTTAGCTATGTCCTAAAAATTTTTATATGTTTTATTTTCATTTTTATTTAGCTCAGTGTATTATTTTTTCCTTGAGACTTTCTCTTTGACCTGTGGATTATTAGAAGTATGTTGTTTAGTTTCCTAGTGTTTGGAGATTTTCCTGTTTGCTTTCTGTTACTGACTTCTAGTTTGAGTCCATTGTGATCAGAGAACATACTCTGTATGACTTCAATTCTTTTAAATTTGTTGAGGTTTCCTTATGGCCCAGGATGTGGTCTCTCTTGCCATGGACACTTATTTTATAAATATTGTTTAGATCCTGTTTGTTGGTGATGTTGTTGAGTTCTGAATCCATGCTGTTTTCTGTCTGGTTGTATAGATTTTTGAGAGAAGAGTGTTTATGCCTTTAACTATCATTATGGATTTGTATATTAGTCCTTTTGCTTTTCAGTTTTCTGTTTTTGCTTCATATATTTTACAACTCTGTTGTTTGGTATATACATATTTATGATTGCTATGTCTTCTTGGTGAATTGACTTTTAATAATTATGTAATGTTCCTCTCTACCCTGGTAATTTTCTTTCTTTTGAAGTGTACCTTATCTGATATCAACATAGCCACTTCTTTGAGTAGTATTAGCATGTTGTATATTTTTTCTTCCTCCTGCTTTCAACTTGCTTGTATCATTATATGTGAAGTTAGTTTCCTATAGGCAGCACATAGTTCAGTCAGGTTTTTTAATCTACTCTGCCAATCTCTGTCTTTATTTAGTGTGTTTAAATAACTTACATGTAATGTAACTATTTGTATGTTAGGGCTTACATCATCTATTTTTTTTCCTGTTGTCTCTGTTTTTTGTTTTTCTCTTTTATTTTTCTTGTCTTCCTGTAGGTACATGAATATTTTTTAGAATTTCATTTTGATTTATTTATGGTGTTTTTTTTTAGTATGTCTCTTTGGATAGCTTTTTTAGTAATGCTCTTGGCATTATATTATATATGCGTAACTTATCACATTCTACTGATGTTGTAAAAGATAACAGTTCAAGTGATTTATGGAAACTCAACCTCACTTTACATCCCTTTTCCCTTCCCTGCTTATGGTATAATTGTCTTAAATATTTTTCTATATACCTTTATAGTAAGAACCACATTATACAATGTTACAATATTTGCTTCAACCATCAGATGTAATTTAGAAAACTCAAGAGAAGAAGGAAAGTCTGTTTTATTTATCCACATTTTTCAGTGTTCTTTCTTTCTTCCTGACGTTCCCAAATCCCTTTGGTTAAGTTTTTTCTTTTTTTTTAGAGAACTTCCATTAGCCATTGTTTAGTGTAATTCTGTTGGCAACAAGTTCTCTTAGTGAGAATATCTTGTGTGGATGGGTTTGGAGATACAATTTGGTTGGCTGGAGCAAAGCAGTTGTTAACTAAGAGTTTTCTGTCTTTCTAGGCTGCTCCTTTTCTGGGCTTTGGCTAGAGAGAACAGAGCCTGGTTGGGGCTCCTTTTGTCTGTTCCTGTTGGCATTTCTGACTCACTGGCTTCTTCAGCCTTCAGTCTCAGATATGTTGGGCAGTGAGAAACCAGGGAATTTACCATTATCTCATTCCTTGAGTCCCAGGGTCTCCAGCTGGTCCTCTCTCTGCCTTTCAGAATTGTCTTATGCTTGTTTCATATATAATGTCCAGGGTTTTTAATAGTACTTAGTGGGAGAAATACGGAAAAGTATGCCTACTTAGTCTTCCTGTAAGTCTAAATCTTCCTATGTCTTTTTGATGTGCCTATCATTGTTTTAAGCACTTCAAAATTTTTGAGCATAACAGAATATTCCAGATTCATCTTGTACCTCCCTGCCCCAACCATGGAATTAGCCATTTCTCCGAGAAGCTCTGATTCTATTAAATATCGCCCTAGCCTTTGAAATGGGTGAGAGCTATAGGTCTGCTCTCCAACAAACCCATTACCACATTGTAATGAAAGTGAATCTTAGATCAAACTCTGCCGCACATAGAATACAAACATTTATTAACTAAATTCTTATAACCAAAGAAGCATATAATAAATTATCTTGCAGGCTTGAGAAGTCCTAGTTCTTTGGTCTCCTAGGTGATTCAAACACTGCTTCCATGATAGGTCACAAAGGAAAACCGTAATTTTCTGTAGACAAGGTACTGATACCGCCACGCCTACTCCCAGCCCCCACTCTCTAGCCAGCATCAGGCAGACAGATGCTTCCAGAGTTCATATTGGCTCAGGACCAAGGAGGGGTTTTAACCTAGGGCATATCCCCATAAGGAGAGTACCATACACACTGGATTGTGGGGAGTATCTCTAATATATTGAGCTAAATCCATGTATCTTGAATGCCTTTTTGATATTCACCATTGCTAGTTAATAGGCCACTGTTTTAATCAAGAATAAGCAAAGCACTCATTGTTGATAGAGACAATGATTATAGAAACCCTTGTAGTAGCTCCCTCTGGAGAATGGGCTTTCTGAAGAGAAGGCCAGCTGACCACCACTGGACAATGCAATCTTGATTAAAGTGCTCGTGATACCAGGGTGAAAGCTTGACCTAAGTAACATTTATGCAGAATATCCCACTGTAGGTGCTTAATACTCTGAAATAAATTAGGTAACATGTCAATACTGTGGTTCAGCATAGCAGGCACTCAACAAATTTTACAGAATCGAATGAAATTAATACTAATGAAATCTGTAATTAAGAGCCCTTTAGATATTACAGTTGGGATACTATTATTAACAAGTGTTCATTGAGCAACTACTACTTGCCTTATGCTAGAGAAGGCTTGATAGAAGGAGGGAGAGCTGTCATACCCTACCCTCTAGGGCAGCAGGGACTGGGCACCCTGGTCCCACTGTATCTCCTATGCTGACACCTAGGAGGGTCACAATAAACAGTGCTTGCCTGGAGGCTGAAGACAGGACGGGAGAATTAGCCAGGGGGAGCCCAGAGAGCTACCACTCCCAAAATAAAGAGTTGGTGGGTGCAGGAGAAATGAAATTAAACGGCTTCTCTAGCAAGTGCTAAAGATCTTTAAGACAGCTCTGGGAAGAAAAGGATCAAGGGCTAAGATGGCCTTCACCTTACTACTTGTGATAGTAGCTGCATGTTTTTCTTCTTGTTACCTGTAGCTTAGCCCACCGGGGTACACCTGTGAGTTGCTGTCTCTTGCCATCTGTCTTTGTCAGTCTGTATCTCCGTGTCTCCTCCCTCTCCTTCCCTCCCTTCCCTCCTTCCTCCGTTCCCACCTCCTCTGCTTATTTCAGTCGCAGTCGTTTTGTCTTTGTGTCTGTTTCTGTCTGTCCTCATGTCTCAGTCTTTCTGTATTTACCTCTGTTCGTTTTTCTCAGTCTCCCTGTGTCCATCTCCCTGGCTGTCTCTGTCTTGCCTTACTCTTGGGTCTCTTTTTCTGACACGTCTGTCTCTCTCTGTCTCCATGTGTCTTTCTGTGTCTGTCTCTCGCCCACTCTTCCCCACCCTCCCTCCCTCCCTCTTCCTGTGTTACTCATCTGCCCTCTTTCTCATTCCCACCTGTGCGTATCCACTGAGACACACAGACTTGGATGTGTATGTTGTTATCCATTTTGATTGTAGATATATAATTATAGATTTTTAAATACCTGGTACTTCCTTCCCATGGTATAGAGGTTATATTCCTCATCACATGTTATATTCTTCATCACATCAGATTGTCAAACAATTACCCATGCTCAGAAGTGTATTTTAAGGTACAAATTACCTGTGCAGATAGTGATCGTCAGTCCCCAGCAGGTGCTCCCAGATGTATTCAGAACTGCAGGTGGCGGTGGGGCTGCCCTGCTGCACAGTTGGAGGAAATCCACGCACTGCCGCTCTGTGGGACCTCCAGGGGATGCTCGCTGGGAACTCTGTGGTCATGATTGGGGATGGATTATCTTTGGAGCATCCCAGATGCTAAACCAGCTTGAGTGGGTTTGTGATACTTTGCAAGGGTAGCCGTGTCCTGCTTACTCTTTGATGGAGGAGTATAGTGATGTTGCTGGTTTGCACAGCAGGACAGAACTCCACAATCCCCATGGGACCCTCAGCTCTGACACGACCATCCCGCGGACTGACTTGGCACGAAGTTTGTGGATAAGAAGGTGAGTTTATACAGGTCTAGTAGGTAGAGGACAGAGGGAAGAGGCAGCCAACTGTGACTATTTCTCAATGTACTCTGGGGTCAGAGGCTCTCTGCCAGGGGCCTTCCATAGATGCTGCTTATTTAATCTTGCTGACAACTCTACCCTATAAATGAAGCAACTGGGCTGTAGAGAATTTAAAAAATTTTTCTCTTAATCATATACTTAATAAGTTACTGGTCTAGGATTGAATGAGCCCATATTCTTTCCACTACCCCAGTGATTTTCAAACGTTTATTTTTAAAAAGAATAGAAGCTTTTAGTTTTAAACAGTATCCTAACTGGAATTTCAGTATTTAAAAGAGCTCGTTGTTTTGCTGTTGTTGCAGAAGAGCAGGGTCCAGGGCCCCGGAACCTCCGCCACTGCCAGTCATTTGTGGCAGCCCCAGAAGAGGTTCCTTGAGAACGGGGTGAAGGTCGACTCTGCCTGGGCCACGTGGCTCCCTGGCAGTAGAGGGCCGGGAAGAGCCCATGGAAGTGCCTTGGTGGGTTGGCGAGAGCGCAGGTTTGCACAGTGACCGTAGGAAGATGGCGTATAGTGCAGGAAATGTCAACCTCAAAGAAGAAACTGAGGCACAAGATATAATTTTAAAGAGTTTACTCGAGCCAGGGTGAGGACAGCTGCCCAGGAAATACTTCCAAGTTACCTTAAGAAGTGCTCCGTTCGGCCTTTGTTGGCCTTTAAAAGCAAAAGGGAATAAGGAGTGGATGGATACAAAGTGGTCTGTCAGAAATTCTCATGGTTTACAGAAATAAATTGATTAGTGATTGGTTATACATTGTGGAGCTATAGGGTAAGAGTTATTGTGTCCACTGTATGGCATTGTTAGGTTAGTTTATAGCTCCTAGTGGTGTCAGTCAGTCTGGAGTCCATTCGGCAGGCACCTTCGAGAGATGATTACCTAGCTCAAGGTGGGGCGTGCCACGACTGCTGGCTCAATCCAGTGTCTCTCTGGGCCTCATAATTTAAGGGAGGCTCACATTCCATAGGTAAAAAGTTTCTTTTCTTTCCCAACACCTTGGGCTGAAAGCTAAGTAAAATGCTGTCCGTCATCTACTCGAGAGCGCCTTTGATAGAGTGAATTCTAGGGGAGAAGAGGGAACAATATTACTGGCTTGTGTATCAAAAAGGCGAGCACACCTGGGTGTAGAGTGGCTGGGTACTCATTCAGTGTCCCATGGCAGTAGTGGCCTGGCCACTGATTCCTGGGGCCTTCCCACTGTGGCAGGGGACAGAAGAGGGAAGGGAGACAGGGAAGCAGCTCCTCTGCGAGGGGTGCCAGCGCCTGCCTCCTCCAGGGTGATGTGAGGCGGGCATTTGTATCAGACACACGAGGAGCCTGGCTGGTGGTGCAACCCCGGCCGCACCTCACCATTCCAGTACTGCGATAGTACTAACGAGTCATTTAAGCTTTATTAATGGTCAAGCCCAGATAAACATACATGTTTCCTGATGTAACAAAAAATAACAAAGGAGAATGAGATAAAACCATTGATAACAAGTGTCATGCTCCTCAGCAGTTCAGAGCCCAGCAGTCACCTGCCCCGGTGACAGCACTGTCACCTAGTCTGTCTTCTCTGAGTAGATTCAGGGAGACATAACAAGGGCCTCCTCTGGTTCACATTTTTAATGCAGAATCTCTTGTTTTTCCCAAAGTCCTTTTGTTTTATTTGGAGGTACAAGTGATGCCACACCCTGTGTGCCCTCATCTCCACGTGTGAGTTCACATGCTCTGTTTCTGCCTTGGGTGATGCTGTTTGGTCGTGTTTGGGCACCAAGGCCTGGGGTGTTTTGGAGTAGCTGGTCTAGGTGGCTTGCAAGTTTCCTGCTGCTGCCACCGAAATAACAAAAGTCAATGGAGAAGCAGATCAGAGAATAATGAGGATGGTGACGAAGGAGCAGCCAGGACGCAGCACCAGGCAGGATGGCAGCACCAGCCACTCGTTAGCCAGTGTCCTTTAGGAGCTGCTAGTCTCTGCACTGAGTTGAGCGAATCTTTATTACGGTAACTTGCAGCTTCAAACCAAGCCCTCCATTTAATTTCTTAGCATTAATTCAATTTCAGTTACCTCTCTAGTTTTTCAGTTGCTCCTCTAAATCTCCAAAGTGGGAATATTAAAACTGGCACCAGAACTTGTCACTAAATTGGTGAATATCCTTAAAATACAATCTGTGGTATACTGATAATATTGGGTTCTTACAGAAATTATTTGGTCTGAAATCAAAGTTACAAAACAAGTACAAAGTCCTGTGAGCTGTCATGTGAAACTCCTGAAAATAAATATCAAGATAAAGTCTAAAGAACTCTATAGTTGAAGGATAATATGTTAAAAATACACATTTTAAAACTTCCACCGGCACCTTCTTGTGCTTGGGTCTGGCCTTGCAGAAGTTTTTTACAAGAGGTTTTTGGGAATAGTGAATAAAAGTTTAGGTAGATGTGATTAACTTAGTATTTAATGCAAAAATCCTCTCTGATCTACAAGTGTTGACTATTCTAAAATGAGCTAATCGCCATTGGGGTGAATTTATGTAGCAAATTGCTGTCTACTGTATTCAAATTATTCCCTAAGCTCTGACTCATTCAGAAAGCACCAAATATCACAGAGACACACATGCTTAATTAATGTTTGCAACCAAAAAGTGTAAGGTTGGAATCTTTAATATCATTGTGGATATTGAAGAGCTAAAATTGACTGACTATTATCTTGAGATTAATATACTTCCCCCAAGCCATACCCTAGGGTCAAAAGACAGAGTATTAAAACTATTTGAAAAATTCACTGCAATTAATTGCTTTAGGGTCTAATTTTTTTTTAATGTCTTGCTTCCTTACGCCTGTACTACTGATTGTTATAGCCTGCACACTTCACCCATTAAATGGTAATTCAGAGTGACAACTACATTGAAATGAAGCAAGTTAGTTAATCACCATGAAACTGTTCCTGAAATACCCTGTCCACGCACTCCCTAATCACAGGAGGCCTCTGATTACTTGGTTTTCTCCTGAAGTGAGATTTTTCTGTACAAAG
This sequence comes from Avahi laniger, assembly GCA_963575035.1. Classification (NCBI taxonomy): domain Eukaryota; kingdom Metazoa; phylum Chordata; class Mammalia; order Primates; family Indriidae; genus Avahi; species Avahi laniger. Next base: position 47,379 of record CAUYSK010052241.1, read on the forward strand.
CTCTAAATGTATGTATTTTAAATTCAGGCCAGGGGAGAGCTGAAGTTTGGTTGGAATTTTTATCAGAACCTTTCAGAATTTTTCAGTAACCAGCTCTCTGGTTGTGTAGAGCCCTCAAGGACGCACCGCACGGGTGTCAGAAAGCTGCCATTGGTTCCAGTCCTGCAACCTTGAAATACTGACAGGCTGGGAGTCTGAGTAGGGCTATGGAAGTTGTAATATGACTTGGTTTTCATCAAAGCACGACCTCGAGTGACAAGGAGCTCGATCAATAGGCCTGTGTCCAGTCTTGTTTGCCTGTTTTGGTTGGGCTGCCTGGACAGCCAGGGACAGGACAGCCCTTTGTCTTCCTTTTCTTTTCGATCAGTGGTCTAGGCTCTGAACAGCTACGTTGTCTATCCCCCTTTCAGGGAAGACTGAGTTGGCACTAGTGAACTGGGTGGTCCCTGGAACAAGCCCACCTTTTAGAAGAGACACAGCAGCCTGGTGAGGGGATAGGTGCCACTCTCCAACCTGCCACAGCCCCTGTCTGGCTTGCGGGATATACCACGTATCATCCATGCACATTTCTTACCCCACGTGATTAGGTATGCGTCTCTCGATAGGGATGTTTGTGGACCAGTTAAAGTGCTTTCAGGGGCTAAAGATAAAACCAAAGTATTCTAGATGTCAGATTGGCTATAGGAAGAAGGAAACTCCCCTCAAATTCCAAATCTCTCTCACACTCCCTTTCATGAGAACACTATTCGGTGGCTCCCAGGAAATGATGACCAGGTAGGTTGTTCCCTGCGTGCCTATAAACTCACAACCTGATGCTTGAAGTAGTAACGTGGAGCTATGGTATGTGAGGCCTGTAAGCCTGTGGCATCCGCTCTTCTTACATAAATAATCCAGCAGTGCTCACAGACACTGTAAGGTTAGCACGTGGGATACACATATACCCTTAGGCTCGCAGCATTGTAGGGGAGAGACAAGTGAACACATAATTCACCGTGCATCATGTTAGAAGCCAAAATAGTAGGGCATGGCAGAAAGGACAGAGTGGTAAGTTCTGCTAGGGTAAATCAGGCAAGGCTTAAAGTGCATAGTGGAGGATGAGTAAGAGTGTACCAGGGCATGAGCTGGGGTTGGGGTGGGGAGTGGGGAGAAGAGGGCACTGCATGTATGTAAAATAGTCATTCCCGTCAGGTGTCAGGCTTCGTGGCAAAAGCGGAATGAAAAATCTGTTTTGCTTTGGGTAGCCATGCCCCTACCCAGACTTCTGCAAGATGGTGGTCCTACGTTATTCATGTGTGGGAGATGCAGAGTCAGCTACCTACCCTAAGCCAAAGTGAGGAGGGCAAGAAAGGGCTAATCCTGCATGGGGGAGGGAAATGACCCAACGTTTGTGAAAGCTTAGTGTAAACCATTTTTTACTTACCACACACTGCCCCTTTCATTAGTGTGTTCTGTGATTGTAGCGTATTTTTCAATTATTATTCCATGAAATGTCACCATAAATTAGAAGAATAAGAAAAGAATACAATGGGCTGTTTAGGTCACAGAAGAAAACTGAAGCAGCGACAAACAAATTCATGACAGTAACAGAGCTAATAAGAATTTGCTCAGAGTAGAGCCTGGATGTATTCTCAGTTCTTGGAGTTAGTATGACAGGGGTCCTTCTTGCTCTTTGGTCTTCCTTATATTCATGATCAATTTAAGAAACTCCTCATAATCTCTGTGTTCTAGTAGAGTAGGGAAGGATAAGGCAGCACAGTGCTAGTTGGTGGAGGAAGGAAAAGAAAGAGATCTGGAGATGATTCATTTGTAAATGTCCTGTGGGTATACCAGGATGTCAGATAGACAGGGAGTATTAATAAATGGTACAAAGTCAATTGAAAAATAGAAATTTTATTAGATATTTGGGTTTAAACGTACACTGTGGAATGAGATAAACATTGAGAGAAAAGATCAGACAAATGTGAAAATAAACAACCACTTTGGAAGTCGATTTTAAAACACATTACAGATGGTCCCAGACTTAGTGATGGCTTCACTTACGATTTGTCAACTTTACCGTGAAAGTGATAAGTAGCAGGAGAAATCGTACTTCAGACTTTGCATTTTGGTCTTTCCCCGGGCTAGCGATGTGTGGTATGGGATGGTCCTCTCTTGTGATGCTGCTGCCACAGCTCCCAATCAGCCACGCTGTCCTCTGCGGCTGCAGTCCCCAAACAGTACCAGTCCGTGGCCTGGTAGGAACTGGGCAGCGCTCTGCCCCATCCCCTCGTCCGTGGAAAAATCGTCTTTCATGAAACACGGGAACCAGGGCCACACAGCAGGAGGTGAGGAGGTGAGCGGTGGGCAAGTAAGCGAAGCTTCAAAGCTTCATCTGTATTTACAGCCACTCCCCATCATTCGCATCACCGCCTGAGCTCTGCAGGACCCCCCTGCTGATGAAACCTGTCCCTGTTGCCAAAAGGTGGGGGAGCCTTGCTCTACAGGTTACTGTGTTTGGTAAGTTACATGAGATAGTCAACGCCATGTTTAAAGTAGGCTTTGTGTTAGATGATTTGGTCTAACTGTAGGCTAATGTAAATGTTCTGAGCATGTTTAAGGTAGGCATAAGCTATGATATTTGGTAGGTTAGATGCATTAAATGCATTTTTAACATACAACATTTTCAGTATACATGGGTTTGTCATGACATAACCCCATGGTAAGTCGAGGAGCATGTGTATTCTCTTCTCCCTAATCCCAGCTTTCTCCCAGCACATGGGCCAGTAACCTTCACTTGATGCTTGATATGTTACCTCCCTTTTCTCCCCCCCCTTTTCCTCTCTAGCAACACCTGCTTCTGTTACCCTAAGTCACAAGGACCCCTTGTTTCAAGTATTCATTCCATTACTCAGTTGATTTTTTTTCCATAGCTTCCTGAATGGAACACATGCTGAGGGTTAAAAAATAGAAAGTCTCTAATCAGTATTTTGTAACTTATGTGCCAAAGGCTGGCTGTTAGAGAGGAGGGTATTATGTGAAAGTTGGTTGGTTATTAATTAAATGGTTATAAAGTGCAGCAGCCTTGTCTTATGTCTTATGTGACATAGCTTTGATATATATTTTTTTCATTACTCAGATATTAATTTTTTAGGATTACATAAGCATGCGGTCCATTTTAAAGCAATAACTTATTTTTTTGGATTGTCATATTTCTGCTGTGTCAGAAAAATGATTGATTTGATTTGTGACATTTCCATAAAGCTTGAGGTTTCCATAAAGCTTAAGATTTGATTATTTCAAGAGAGATGCTAAAGGCACATTTTCTTACTTTAAAATTTATCTTCAAGCTTCACTCAATCTGTGGTTGGCCTAATTCATCCTGATGGCTTCAGATAATACCTGTTCATGGATGACTCAGCCCAGATCTTGCCCCTGAACTCCAAGTGTCTATGCCCCCCTGGAATCCATTCGTTTCTTGGTGCCCCTACCCTGTCCAGTGCTGGCCTGGATCCTTGCAATGGCCTTTGAAGAGTCTCCCCACCTCCAGACTTGCTACCTCCATTCCATGCTCTGTATTACAGTAAGAGTGGCTTCTCTTGACATATACCAACATTTTATCCCTCATTGGGACACGCCATTTATTCTCAGCCTCTAAGCAGTAAGAATATAAATACTAAACAAAAAACCTTCCCAAATGCTTCCTTAGTACCCAGCCAAGAGTAACTCTGTCTCAGCTCTCTTCACTTCTGCTCGCTTACCTTTTTTCCTCTTTAAGAGCTAGAAGGCTCTGCATAGCCCCTGGCTCTGTGCTTGCGCCTGTACTTGCTGTATTTAAGTTCCTTTTGTCTTTTATGTTAGAGGCACCTGCTATTGGTTCTGTTCCCAGTTGTGCCTGATTTCCTCTCAGGTCTGCCTCCTATAGATGAGTGAATGATTGTACGAGTGCTTTTAGGGCTAGGCCCCTGAAATCCTTTTTGAAAATAGAGCATCATAAATGCCAAACTTGTGAACTCAGTTTAGCACTTATGAACAAAAATGCAATCTGAATAAATTACAAGCTCAAAGACTAACATGTAAAGGTACCCGTTACAATATGGAAAATATGTAAATAAGAAATCAAATAAATGATGATGAATTCCTGTGATTAATAACAAGTAGTCATTGGAAGCTGTTTTGGAATAATATGAATAATATGTGATAATATTTCTAATATCTTAAGTAAAAATTTAGGTACAAAATTACATATGCAATAAGATTTAGTAGTTAAAAACACATTTTAAATACAAATGTTATATATACAATGTTATAAATACAAATGTTTTGTTATAAAACAAAAGTAGATTTGAGTAAATCAACCTGAGACACTGAAAATATTTTGTCTTCATATTCTTCCTTTTCTGTTATTGTATGGGAAAATTAAAGTAAATTTCCTCCTTTTTTAATTTGTAAGAGATTTTTCAGTTTGAAATGAATTAATATAAAAAGAACATTCATTCTGTAGTTTTAGAATTTGGCCTGTCATTTTCAAAAAAAATAATAGAAAAGTCATCACTTTAATAATCTTTAGCCAATAAGGGCTGGGATGACTTACATAATAAATTTGTGATTTTTAAAATCTAAAGCCTCATAATCATACTTCTTGATAATAAGCACATTTCTTGAGAATGTCGTACTTATCATATTTAGGTTTATTATGGTTCAGTTTCCAATGTCCTGGTGATATCCTAGTTTGGGTTTTACTCTCGTACTTAGTATTTATCAAAGGGGCAAGAAAATGAGCTAGCAACTGAGTCTAGTCTGGTGGTTGACTTCCTTCTAAAACCTTAAAAATAGGTTATACCAATACCTTTTCTCAAATACTGTAGGGATCACTGTCCTAATATATCTTGTCTGAGCTTTGACAAAATAAAACTCTTTAGATCACATAGTAGGTATGTGATAAATATTTAAATGAAATTTTTTAAGTTTCTAAAATTGAAAACAAAACATTTAACACAAAATCTCACATGTTGGGGGAGGAGGGAGATGAAACGCTGGTTGTAAACACATTGTCCTGAATCCGAGCATTGGCATGCCTACGTTAGCCATCCCCAGTTCACCTACATCTGTCAGGAGCTCTCCTGGGTTCCAGCTTCACATTCTCTAATTTGCTTTTTAAAAATCTGCCTTTCATTTTTTCTGTCAGTTCCTGAATGTATTCCAGGAGAAACAGGGAGATGCAGTAGCCCAACCAGCATTGACGTGAAGAAAAATTACTAGCAATTACTTTGACACTTGGAACTGCCAGTTTAAGAATCAGAATTTAGAATTTGCTGGCAAAACATCCCATGGGCTGCTTTTTCCTAAAACTAACACCCAAGTCAACAGCTGTCCACTTGTTGGAAGGATTCACTGTTCCTATTGTATAGCCTCGTTGATGGATTTGAGAAGTTCTGCAAATGTGGCAAAAGAATAGTTGATTATGGAATTGTCAAATTAGCTGTTTCTTATTGATTAAGCATAAAATAGATCCACATGAGCCTAAATATCTTGGCCATATAAACAGACTAGCAAAAATTGAGGTATAGAATAATCAAGGCTAATGTCACATGCCAGATTTTAAAAACATGAAAACACAAGAACAAACACCAAAAACATAAAAGCAAGTATTTGAATTTTAAGATATTAAGAACCATAATAATTGTTCTTACTAATTAGGCCTTGTTTATTGGCCATCATCAGAAAAGCAATATCCCTGTGACAGATACATCTATTCTAGGACAACCTGATATCTAATATCAATTAATTTACTTTTAGACCTGGAAAAATTTCACCATAGACATTCCTCATGACTTGAAAATTCTACCATAGAACTATCCATGTATCCAAAATAAATTAATTTTTCACAAAACAAAATTTCCCCTTCAAATGCCAGAGCTCTTTTAATCTCATTCTCATGAAACTTTAAAATGTATTTTACCCCTTCTTTCACAGATCTTTAAATCAGGGCTTCTTAAAATGATTTAATCTTTTTGATGACGCAGGTCATGCTTGCTGTAGAGTTTGGTAATTGGAGGTCTTGAAGAGTGGAAGAATGTTCGAAGTAGGGGCACTGGAGGAAGAGAGACAGAAAACTAGGCGTGGTGATCTGAGAGTGAGAAGGATGCTCAAAACAGAGATTTTAGAGGTGATGCAGTTATTAAGGCTGATAAAGTCCAGGACAGAGGTTCTTAACCTGATTACCTGTGAGAATTATCTGGTGAGCTTAAAAGATACACCGATGCCTCCGTCCTCCCCTGGTGTTCTCAGGGACCCAGGCTCCTTCCAGCTTTAGACTTCGTGATCCCAAATGTGTGGCTCTCCTCACTGAGGCCCCAGATAGAGCTCCAGCTTCCACTTGGACGTTCTAAGCAGCAGGACAATGGAAAGGAGGAAGGGGAAAAGGGCAAATCAGCTGTCTTATAAGACAGATTCCTGGAAGCTGCCACATGATGCTTCTGCTTATATCCCATTGCTCAGAACTTGATAATGTGTCCATACCAAACTGCAAGGGAGATCGGGACATTTAGTCTTCATTCTGAGTAGCCGTATGCCCAACTAAACATCCCATTACTATGAAAGAAGGGAAAAAGGAATATTTCAAAACAAGCTAAAATCTCTGCCACAGAAAGGTAGTAAGTTACACGGTGTGGTAACATGATCCTCAGATGAGCTAGAGATTTTGAAGTTTTGTTATCTACTCTCATCCCAGGCTCTCAGGTCCCTGGGTATAAAAGGAAAAGCAGCCTCCAGTTGAGAGGGACCCAGTACAGGTGGTTTCCTTTTGGACAACTAAGGTTCAATGAGGGCAAGAATGGGCAGTGTAGAGAAGAAGTTAAAGATATAGGGGATTTTCATGATAGTGACATTTCTTCACTATCTCTATCCCCCTTATGTATTCCTTCATAAAATTGATAACTACGAAGCTCAAGTGAGCATTCAGCATGGGCTAGCAGCATTTTCCCTCGAATGTGCCATATCTTACTCCTTAGAAGATCATGTGTTTATCATCCTCTTGACCCCCGCTCCACTTCCACTGGAGATCTCACTTGATATTTCAATGAAAAAAAAATGGAGCTATCAGGCATCATCGGGAGTTCCTTCCCTGCATAGTCCCATCTTCCTCCCTTTCATGGGAAGGAAGGCTAACCCGTCTGCTTTGTGCACTCAAGCCCATCCCTTCTTGCTCTGTTAAGTACTTTTCTCCTGCAAGTACGTGTTCTCTACTGGATCACTCTCATCAACGTACGCACATGCTCCGATATATGCCATTTTTAGAAAACACACAAATAATCCTTGACCCACATACCTCTCCAAATACTGTCCCATTTCTTGGCTCTCCTTCATAGCAAAACTGCTTGAAACCATTTTATGCACATCTGCTGTCTGCAGTTCCTCAGCCTCTTCCAGTTCTTCAGTGCTCCAGTCTGGCTCCATTCTCACTCTGCTGAAATCTGTATCTGTAAGTGTCCCTTCTGTTTGCAGATGTCACTGTCATGTCTCGTCCTCATCTTGACCTCTAATGCAGCATTCAATATATTTGACTACTACTTCCTTCCTAATCAGATTGCCTCCTGTGGCTTCTGTGACATGATTCTCTCCCCTGTTTTCTTGCTGTCTCTGAGTTCTACTTGTGAGTTTTCTCTGGTGGTTCTCTTCTTCTACTCAGCCTCTGAATGTAGAAATGTCCTGGGACCCAGTCCTGAGCCTTCCTCTCTGTGCAGAGTTTCATAACTCTCAGAACCTCTCCCATGAGCTCTAGATGCGTATCCAAATGCCTGCGTGGCGTCTCCACTTAGATGTTTTATAGGCATGCTCTGTCTGAACTTGTCCAAACAGAAATCTGGAGTTCCTACCACTTGTCTATGTCAGCAGATGTTGCAATCACCCACTGAATGGCTAACGCAGAAGACTTAGGTGACTCTTCCTTTTCCTGAATCCCTTCCATCAGCAAGTCCTGTTAGTTCTGCCTTCAAAGTATATCCCACGTCCATGCAGTTCTCTCCAGCATCACTGTTTCCACCCAGTCCAAGCCATCATTATCTCCTAACCTATTGTAGTAACCTCCCGGCTCCCACTCTTTCTTGTTGTAATGCATTCTCCTAGAGCGGCCAGAGAGATCTTTAGAAACGTAAATCTAGTAATTCAGTGTCCGCCTTTGCGCTAGAATAAAATCCCAGCTCTTTACCATGTGTGGCCCAGGCTTCTGTGTGATCTGGTCCCTGCCCACCTCCCTGGCCTCATTTCATATTGCCCCCACTAGAAACACACTGGTATGCCTTCACTTCGGGACCATTGCGCTTATTCTCACGTTCCCAAACAGCTTTTCATGGTTGGCTGCATCTCATCATCCAGGTCACAAATGTCAACTCCCCTGAAAAGCCTTCCCTGAGCACCTTATGTGAAGTCACCCCTCCCAGTCTCTCTCTATGGGTCTGCTTATTTACTGCCTGTCTTATCCCACTGGAACTTATTCTTCATGGGGGCAGGGATGATGTCTAGCTCATTCACCTCTGTATTCCAGTGGTTAGAATAGTTCTTAACCTCTAGTAGGAACTAATCAAATGTTTTTTGAACACCTGAATGAAAAAATGTCTGGAATGTCATTCAGTTTCATGTTATATTGCTTCCATCACTCTCTCTTACTGAAATCATGACTGCCACCAAGAGCAGTAATTTCCTGATTATTTTTTTCTAAAAGCAATAACTCTGTTTACTATTGAAATAGTAAATCCAAGAAGGATAAGGAAAACCAGTTAATTAACATTGTTAAAAATTACATATGAAGAAGACCAGAGAATTCAGAAGTAAAGCACGGAATTAGTGAGGTGACATTATCCTTATCTATTTCCCAATTCCTGAGTCTTTTTTTTTTTTTCTGGTTGGGGGGAGGCTGGAGATGTCCAGAAGCTGTGTGGTCGAGATCTTTAACTATCCAGTCTTACTAGAAATACAAGGGAAGAAGAGGTGTTAGAGGTCCTTTGAGCCCTTATGACTGGTTGTCAAAGCATGGGAAAGGAGTGGTCCGAAAGGTGGAGAAGGGCAAGCATGAGGGTTCCTTCTTGCAGGTTCTCCATGAGGAGAAGCTTTTCATGAACCTGTCATCCCTGCCTCTAGGGAAGGGGTCTGGGAAGAGGAAAGATGAGTGCTCTCTTGGTGCTCTGAGGTTACCTCTGTGACGTAGGTTCACTTTTATCCTTATAACCAAATATTAATATCATCTTTAGTATATTACTAGATCAGACTTGAGATGATGGGGTTTTACACAGAGGCTGACAGCTTTCTTTCTAAGTTCCTAAGTTGACCCAAAGTAGGCGATAATAGTAAGGAATTTTTTTCTTATTGTAGTAAGTTTACATGACATAAAATTTACCGTGTTAATCATATTTAAGTGCATAGTTCAGTTACATTAAGTCCATTCACATTGTCCTGCAACTGTCACCACTGTCCATCTCCAGGACTTTTTCAATCTAAACCTAAACTCTGTCCCATTAAATAGTAACTCCCTCTTCTCCCCTTCCCTAGTCACTGGTAACCACTATTCTATTTTCTGTCTCTATGAAGTTGACCATTCCAGGTACCTCATATAAGTGGAATCATGCAGTATTTGTCTCTTTGTGTCTGGCTTCACATAGCATGATGTCTTCCAAGTTTGTTTTGTGTCATGAATCAGAATTTCATTCCTTTTTATTTTTTAATTTTTTTTTAATTGAAATACAGTTATATATATTTATGGGGTACATAGTGATGTTTTGATACACATAATGTATAGTGATCAGATTAGGGTAATGCACCATCATCTCAAACATTCATCATTTCTTTGTGTTGGAAACATTCAGTATCCTCCTTTTAGCTGTTTGAAACTATATAACATATTAATATTATTGCTAACTATAGTTGTGGTACAGTAGTAGAGAACACTAGAACATATTCCTCCTATCTAGCTGTAATTTTGCATCTTTTAACAAATCTCTTCCTATTCCCCTCATTCTTTTTTAAAGCTGAGTAATATTCTACTGTATATATATATATATATACCACATTTTGTTTATCCATTTAGCCATTAGAGATGTGGATTGCTTCTACCTTAGCTATTGCAAATAATGCTGTTATGAACATGGGTATACAAATATCTCTTCATATTCCTGCTTTCAGCTCTTTTGAATATATACCCAGAAGTGGAACTGCTAGATCCCATGGTTTCCGTGTTTAATCTTTTGAGGAAAGTACTCAAGGGCTTTTAAACCCACTTAACTTTTAGACAAAAGGTTTGTCATTTATTGGTTCATATGTGCCATGTAGTGGAATAGGCTTCAGAGAAATGGAAATGAATGGGACAAGACCCCTACTCTCAAGAAACACAGGGCCTTAGGACAAGGGACAAAGTCAAGAGATGCATAAATAATTAACCATTATATACTGTTTTCAATTCTGTAATAAAATATATGTAGAGTACTATGAGAACACGTTATAACAATAATGATCTAGTCTAGTGTTTCTGAAGATAAGATCTCACTGGATGTTGTCTGAGATGGATGTTTGACAGAATTCTGGTTAATTGTGGGCCATGCAGTATAGAAGTTCTAGTATGCAAGCTTTTGTTGTACATTTGGTTTTTTAATAGCTAGCTCAATCCATTCATCTTTTCTGTGACCTAAATGTCTCTCTTTTCTTTTTCCTTCCTCTAGTGGTTTTTAATTGCCAACAGATCTTACAAAGTCAGTGCAGCAAGCTCTTTTTTCTTCAGTGGTGTGTTTGTTGGAGTTATCTCTTTTGGTCAGCTTTCAGATCGCTTCGGAAGAAAAAAAGTCTATCTCCCAGGTAATCTATTAGAGTGTTCACGAACTGAATAAGAGGACTTATTTCCCTAAGATTTTTAGGGAAACATTAAGGGGACTATTTCCTTAAGGTTCTCAGGGAACTGGCACAGAACTGATTTTTATTATACCGGCAAGAGGCCAGACTGCAGGCAGAGTTGATTTTGGCCAAGCATTTTTAGTGACAAACCCATCTACTTAAGGCCAGATATTTGTGTTGTAAACTTTTCATCAGTGATGGTGCTTTCTGCAACCCCTAAATTCTAATTTATGCCACGTTTTTAAGGAGAGCAGCAAAAGATTGAGACAGCTTACTGGATCCATTTCTTTATATCTCTCTGTGTTAATTCATTTCAAGTGAGCTCTACAGGACTCAGCGTAGCGCACTTGACAAGCTGAGCATGAGCAAGGATTTTTCAATTTCCAACATTATTGTGAATAATTGAAAACTGGGTGTGATTGACAGAAATTGTGTAATAAAGAAAATAAACCTCAGTTTTCTTTATAGTTTTTAAGAGAAACTGTTAAAAAAAAACATAGCTCAGAAAATTTAAGTTTACAAAGGTTTGTTTTATAAACTAATGAATATAATTTATTACTTTCATCAAATGCCATTTTGCCTCTGGATTATTGAATATTGTTCTTTCTTTCTAGGTTTTGCTCTTGACATCTTATTTGCTATTGCAAATGGATTTTCCCCTTCGTATGAGTTTTTTGCAATAACTCGATTCCTGGTGGGCGTGATGAATGGAGGGATGTCACTGGTGGCCTTTGTCTTGCTGAACGAATGCGTGGGCACCGCCTACTGGGCACTTGCAGGTACTGTTTAAATCACGCAGATTTGGATGCGGTGAGAGGCTCCAGAAAGTCCTGTGGGGAACTGGTTTAACTCTAGAGTCTGAAATACATTTGGACTTGAGGTACGCTATCCAACTATTAGATTGTCTTTCCTGAGATTGTTCTGTATGACCTTGAATGAGTTTATTTTATTCCTATTCCTCTGTAGAAAGTCTTCCCTGGGATCTACCTCACAGATGTGAGCTTGCCACCCACCTCATGGATGGCTTACAGGTTATTATGGAGAAGTCAGTTTCTTCAGAAGGGCATTAACCACTTTTTACATCTTAAACTGAAAAAGAATGCAGAGATAGGAAATACTAAAAACTCCTTTCTTGGAGTGTCTTCCTATATTTTATTAAATCCTTGTTTCATGGCCCTGTCTTGTTTTAACCATTCTCCTCAATTCAGCAGATAGTACTATTGTAGCATTTCTTTATTCATGCTTAAATTCCAAAATTGAGGCTGTATTCTGTATTATTTTTAACCATCCCATTACTTTCTCAAGAACTACATATATAGTAAAATAAATGATTTTAAAATGTTATTTGACTTAAAATATTGCCTTGAAAGAGTGCCTAAGACTCTACTTTGTGGACTTAGGTTTGCAATGATAACTTTTTTGTTTATTTTCATTCATTTGACAATGATTGAGTACCACTGATGTTCTTATGTCAATATGGGAAACAAGTTAACCATGTGACAGATAAAAATGTGTCTGAGTGAGAATATATATGAGAGAATGTGTCTGTCTTCCTTTAGAACTGATGCACAGTGCCAGCTATCACTTGCTGAGCATCTGTTAAGTGCCAGGTACCATGCTAGGCATTTGACATGTATCTATAATATCCCCAGAGCTTACAAGTTAAGAATTTCTACCTTCCTTTTACGGATGAGAAAATTGAGCCTCTGAAGGGTGAGGTGACATGCCCGTTTTCACGTAGCTCATAACTGACAGGGCCAGGATTGCAGCCTGGGCTTGGCTGACACTCAAGCTCACATCATTTCCACTGTTCCCTGAGGATGCCTGTGGAACTTCAGTCTGTCACCTCACGTGAGTGCTGGCCTGGTCAACCTGTTATTTCCAACTATTGTTGTTTTTGAAGTTGTGTGAGGTCCTACGTAGAGCTGGAAGACAAAGGCTAAATAAAATAGACTCCTGCTTTGTTTGTATGTCCACTAAGCTGTTGTTGAACTGAAGGATGCATAGTGTTGGGCCAGTTAGAACTAGTTTAGGGAGCAAGAGATCCAGCTTCATCCAAGTAGGACAGTCTTCCTGCTGGTTTCTCACAAAGCAGTGCTTTATCGTTCACCTTGTCTATAGCAATGTCCAAAGCCTTTTGAAACAAGCTGTTAATACTTTTCCTCTCTAGCCCAGCTTCTAAGCTAAGACCAGTGACAAGACTTCCTCTGAGTCTTCAATTTGCATTGACACTTTAAGGTCATTTTTCTAAATAGTGGGACCTGACTTTCTGGGACTTTCCAAGAAATTAGTAATGTTGGTGATCACCCCTGCTCCCTGTATCCAGGGAAAGCATTAAGGCACTCTCTCCTTTGATTTCGGTTTTCCTGAGGGCCAAAATTATGCTCATGTAAAGCATCATTAATACATGCTTTTCATGTACCTATCACATTTTTCCATTAAAATATTAGCATTTGACTTTAGTTGTTGCATGAGGATGCTTTTTTACAAAGGATGTATACTACCTCCACCCTGTGAGATTATGTAAGGATGATCCCTGTCCTGTTGCATGCTGGACAAAAAGAAAGACCTCCTGGTCTCTTGTTCCCTTGCCAGTTGCCTAAAACCAGTGAAAAGTTTCCATTAAAGTACTTTAACCTCCTATTCTTGTCATTGAAGCTGAGTTAAAATGAGGCTGTTAAATTTTCTGTCACAAATTAAAAAGGGAGTCAGGAAAAAAACCTATAACGGTAGAACCAGATGGTTACCAAATGCAATGTGAAATTCAAGGAGAATGTGAGAGTTCCCTAAAGGCTGGTACAGTGACCTGCACCCAGGACAAAAGTAAGGCTCTGATAGCACCTAGAACTCTTTCGTGAGGAGCTTCCTTCCCTCTCTCGTGAACTGAGGTCTTCCCCGTGGTTTTGTCCTTGTCAAGCTGGTTTTTCTCCATGGCTTCAAATATGCTCATGAATTGCAAGAAGTTGGGAAAAAAACTAAATGTTCAGCAATAGGGGATTCATTGGAAATAGCCTAATTATTTAGCAATAAAAAATTAGTTTGAAAAATGATGCTTGATTACAAAATATTTGCAGTATATATAAAATAATGTGTAAAAAATGTATAAAAAGCATAAATACAAACTGCAAGCATCTAATTTTACCAGTTTGCAATAATTTTAGTAAGAAGAATGAGGCTAAGTGCCTGAAAATTATTGAGAATTAAAAAACAAAAATACTAAAGCTATGAGAAGTTTTATGTTGCTATATTTATTATTTGTTTTCTTATATTAATATCTTTGTATAACAGAAAGAA
>CAUYSK010052242.1:0-25150 GCA_963575035.1 Avahi laniger
CTTCGCTTTACTCCCAGTTCTGATCTCGATAATGGTTCATTAGTTTTCCATGTCATTAACATTTTTAAAAAATATTTAGATGATTCTGTTGCAGGATAGCAGGGATTCCTTGGATCCATGTGGTACCATCCTGATACCAAAAAAGGCCTTCCAACTTTTTCGACTGTAATTCACAGGAAGAAATGCATTATGCATTGTGATCCTGTACACACACATGCACATATAGGCACCTCTGAACCAGAAATTTCATGAAACAATACTCACTTTTACTACATGATATGTACTCTGATATATTCTTTTATGTTCTCTCTTTTTTTTTCAAAAATGTTGGTCAAATATATCAGGCAAAATGGTTATTACTCTTAATGTTCTTGAGTTCCCAAATGTGGACAAACTAGAGCTGGCACCTCTCTTTATTTCCTTTCTTTTCCTCCCATACTCCATCTATCTTGGTTGTCATTCCCTAAAAGTAGAGCCTGAGGAAAGGGTTGGGATGCAGGTTATTTATCTGGGAGGTGATTCCAGGAAACAGAAGTATAGAAGTAAGAATAGGGGAGAACAGTTCCTCTAATGGATGGGAGGCTGGGACATTTATCCACTGACTTCCATCCTTCATTGGTTGAGGTATCTAACCCACTTCTCCATGAGACTATAGAAAAATGGAGAGATGAAAGGTAGGCACCTGATGGGGGCCGTTGACATGCACAGAAGCCTCCACTGAAACACGAGTGAGCCAAGAGCATTTGTTGTAGGGCCTAAAAGTCAGCTGCTTCTTCCTCTGAGCAGGAAGGGGTGAACTTCAAGCTTCCCCATCTAGTACCTCATATCTTCCTCTTACTGAGGCAGTCAAGCTGACTGCCAAGATCTTACTTCCATGGCAGAGAGGAAGAACCTAAAAAATTGACGACTCCAGTCTTGGCTCTTGACACATTAACATAATGTAGAAAAATTCTGCCTTTCCCAGCAAAGCTATTTTCTTTCTGTGGACTCAGACAAAAATCTAATTTCAGTTGAGGCTAGAAATGTCTTCTAGATCCATCCACTTATGTCCATCATTGCTTTAGTGAGTGGGAGATTTAAAAATATGGAAATAGCTCTAAGATTTGTTCCAAAATCTTCTCTGTCTTGCTTTAATCGTGATTTCTAAATATTCGTAATATAGGATGGATATGCCATAATTGATGTAACTACTTCCCTAATTTTAGATATTTAGTTTATTTCCATTTTTCAGTATCATAAATAATGTTATAGTAAACCTCATTGTGCATAATTCTTTGTCTGGGTCTCATATTATTTTACCAAGATAGATACCATGAAGTGAAAATAGCTGAAGAGTATGAAAACTGTAAAAGCTTTCAATCTATGTTGACCATTACTTTCCAAAAAGTATAGATTTAACCAATCTGTACTCCTACCTGTCATGTGTGTGTATCATGTAATCCTAAAAACATTTGTAAAAAATTCTCAGTGTTGAAAACAAATTTTTTTTAAGATAGAGTCTCGCTCTGTTGCCCGGGCTAGAGTGCAGCTGTGTCATCAAAGCTCACTACAACCTCCAACTCTGGGGCTCAAGCCATCCTCCTGCTTCAGCCTCTGGAGTAGCTGGGACTATCGGTGTATGCCACCACACCCAGCTAATTTTTTCTATTTTTAGGAGAGACAGGGTCTTGCTCTTGCTCAAGCTGATCTCAAACTCCTGACCTCAAGGGATGCTCCCGCCTCTGCCACCCGGAGTGCTAGGATTACAGGCGTGAGCCACGGTGCCTGGCCTATAATGTTGAAAATTGGAAAACATAAAAAATATAAATCATCATGGTAATAAATAACCAACAGTCCTGGGACATCCACTTTTAACATTTTAATGTATTTTTATAGTCTTATTTATTCATATATAATGTATATGTATAATTCAAGAACAAAATACGACCTACCACATATAGAGCTTTGTATTCTGATTTTCTCATTTAATATTATATTCTATTTTTCAGAACTATAATTTTAAATAGTTGCAAAATATTTCATCTGTGTCAGTTAGGAATTGTGTTTGGCTGCTATTAACAGTTTGACTAGCATAAGCATATAATGTTCTTTTTTTCCCTCATATAATGAGACATCTGGAAGGAGGCAGTTGCTGGCTTTGTTACAGCGGTTTAAAGATGTCAGAATTGCAGTTGCTACAATTCTCCTGACTTTTCTCTCATGGTCCCCAAGTGGCTGTTGGAACTTGAGCCATCATATCAGTGATCAAGACAGCTGGATCTAGGCAGCAATCCAGGCACTTGGAAGTCCCATCCAAGGACTTCGGCTTTTATCTCATTGGCCACCCTTGGCTATGAAATGTAGTATTATTAGCTAAGCACATTTCTGGCTCCAATAATATAGGGTCTTGTTAATGACAAAGAAGAGAATAATGCAGATTGAACAAACAGGAATCTCTGCCACACCATCACATGAAGCTAATATATTTATTTAACCAATTCTCCATAAAGGGGTATTTAAGATTTTTCTAATCTTCATCGTATTACCAATAAACATGGTAAATATTCTACACAAATATCTTTGCATCTCTTATTATTTCCTTATGATAAATTCCCAGGTGGAATTAATAAAACAAATCACAGAATGCAAAATTGCTTTCCAGAAAGGTCCTACCAGTTTACACTCTCACCAGCAATATACAAAATTGTTGGGTAGTCTTTCTGAGAGTCATTTATTGAATACTTGCTTTCTGTCCAACACCAGATGGTCCCTTGTGATTCTTTTTTGAATATTAATATTATTCACAAATATTAGAAAATGTAATCAATCCCTAAATAAAATATGCCAAAATGACAATTGCTGAACAGTATGCCTTTTGTTTAATTAAAAATATACCAGGAAAAAAATGTCCTTGGAGAATGAGCCTGCAAGGTGACAGATACATTTTGGACTTGTATGTTCTTTTTTATTCTGATATTTGAAGATATTTCCAAGATGGTTTTGATACCAATAATGACAAGGGGCCAGAGGAGAAAAAATGACAAGGAAAGACCTGTCTGAGCACCCAAGAAGATACCTAAATCAATTTAAGATCTTTAAAGTTTAATATTGGAAGCTATTATGGAAGATAAGAATCTTAGTGCAACTGTAGCTATTCTGCAAACCAGTGCAATTTTAGCAAAGTTTGGAAGCCCCGTCTATTGAGTTGCATTCTAATGGAACTAATGTTAACAGAAACAATGCATGGCTAAATCACTGAGCTGGATTCCTCCACAATTCCAAGCTAGAGCCAAAACTTGAGATATTTAGAGGTGTATACAGTTAATATGTTCCTGAAATTTATACTTCAAATAAATGTCTGGTAAATTAAATTGAAAATTTAAAAGCATTTGAGGAATTCAACTGGAAAAAATTCCTAGTAGTCCTTGTTTAGTTAATGTGGTAGAATTAAAAAGTGGTTGCAGGAAATCCTTTAGGAAAGAAAGTCATTTTTTACATAAGAATAATAACTTGATAATTCATGTTTTGTGAGTTTGGTTTTGTATATCAAGTTTCTTTAAAGTAAAGCAAGGCTTTACATTCTGTCAGAATTTCAATGGGCTTTAGGCTTCCTTGCCCAAGCAAAGATGAAAGCCATTGGAAAAAGTTATAATCACATGTATGTTTTTAGAATTTATAGTCTGTATTCTACGTAGTGCTGTGCATTGCCTTCTGGGTCCCTAGGACATCGCATACACCACAACTATCTTGTGTGTAATGTAGCTCAACACCCAAGCAGATTTTACAGACCAAGTCTCTAGTCCAGAGAGCAGGAGCATCACTCGTTCAGGAGGGAGCAGACTAACAGCACCGAGGCTCTTCCCACCTCCCTGCAACATGAGCAGTCTCAGCGCTTAAAACTATACCTGCACAGAGTAGGAGGTCAATAAATACTCGCTGATTTTTTTTTTCAATATGGTACAACTCAAATACGCTTATCTCTAAGTGGTAGGATTATATGGGATTTTTATTCTTTTTTCACTTTTCTATATTTTATGAATTTCTCTCATGGTATGTCTGAAACATTTGTAATAAGGTAAAATAAAACAAATGTGTTTTCTTATAGTTATGTACATGGCTACATGTATAGAACATTCAAGACCATGGTTCCTAGATTATTTTTGCTAACTTTTTTGAAGTAGAATAGGTAGATTACATTGTAACATAGTGAATTGAGCATCTTTATTAAATTTAAACATTTGATATTTTTGTTTGTTTTTATTTCAAAATATTTAAGGGGGTATAAATGTTTTTGGTTGCATGGATAGTTTTTGTAATGCTTCAGTCAGGGCTTATAAATGTGCCCATCACCTGAATAATGTTCTTTGTACCTGTTAGGTAGGTTTTGGCTCCTCTCTCCCGTGCCCCTCACCTCTGCTTGATTTCCAATGACTTTTACTTCCCCCTGTACACATGTGTGCCCCTCAGTTAGTTCCAATTTATTAGAGAGTACATGCAATGTTCGTTTTTCCATTCTTGGAATAGTTCACTTAGTATAATGGTCTCCAGTTCCATCCAAATTGCTGCAAAAGGCATTAATTCATCCTTTTTATGGCTGCGTAGTACTCCATGATATACATATATCACATTTTGATAATCCACTCATGAATTGATGGGTACTTGGGTTGATTCCATGTCTTTGCAATTGTGAATTGTACTGCAATAAACATTCGAGTGCAGGTTTCTTTTTGGTAAAATGACTTCTTTTCCTTTAGGTAAATATCTAGTAGTGGGATTTATGGATGCAATGGTAAGTCTATTTTTATTCTATGAGGAATCTCCTACTGTTTTCCATAAAGATTGTACTAATTTGCAGTCCGACCAACAGTGTATAATAATTTCTTTCTTTCTACATCTGTGCCAGCATCTATTGTTTTTTGGACTTTTTAATAAAAGCCATTCTAACTGGGGTAAGGTGATATCTCATTGTGGTTTTAATTTGTATTTCCCTGATGATTAGTGATATTGAGTATTTTTTCATGATATTTTATATTTCTAAATTAAATGTAATTTTGAATTCAACTTTTATTTCTAAGTACATATTAATTAACAGAGACTGAAAGAAAATTAGTAAATGAATCAATCAATTGAATTGTAATTTCCTGCTTGAACTATATCTTTGAATTCTTTAATACCATCAATAGATAACATTAATGTATGAATTCTAGTTTTACATTTTTTACTAATATTTATATAATCAACAATTCAGAATATCAGATTTGTGGTTTCCACATTTGTGATTTTTCTAGTTACTTAAGCATTTACTTTTATTTCATCAATACCTAAGAAAATTATATGATAGATTCTCTTATTAAACTAAATATACTGCATATTGTTTAAGCAGTTTTGATGACTTAGTTATAATACATTTAAATTCAGCTAAAATGTAATGAGCGTATTTATGCTACCATAGCACTCTGTAAATTTCTTTATTATTTTGTCCCTGCTTATTATTGTCATTTTTACTTATTATTATTATTAGCTACCATTTATTGTATATTTACTGTGTACCAGGCAGTTATAGTTGTTTTCATATAATAGCTTATGTAATTCTTATAGTAAACCTATGAGGCATGGATTATTATCATCACCTTAAGAAACTGAGGCACAGAGATAGAAATGACTTATTCCATATTATGCAGCTAATTGCTGAAATGGCATGTCAGAATTTGGACCCAAGTCCACATGTATCCTAATCTATACTTTAATCACTATGTTCTACTGTTTCCCAAGTGATTTTACATGTCTTGTTTCCCACTAAGATATAAGCTCCTTAATGGCAAGGACTGTAGCTTTGGTGCTTTGCCCACGGGAAGGTTTTAATAAATACTGGAATAAACAGAACTTAGATATGAACTTTGATGTCTAACTCAGGGAGAAAACAAAAACAAAAAAAAGTCCTGTACAAAACTATCCCACCACAAGTAATTTGCAGGTGTAGCTAACGTGATTTTTTACCTGCTCTAAGCTAGCTAAGAACTTATTTTGTAACCCTATAGAAAAATAGACAAAAGAATAAACAATTTATCACCCAAAAAATATTCTTAGCATATGAAAAGATGTTCAACTTTACTAATAGTAAAAGAAATGTAAATTAAAACTACAATGAGATAAGATTTCACACGTATTATATTGATAAAAAGGAAAAATTTTGGCAACACTATTGGTGAACTTGTAAGATAACACAGGGTATTCTCATACATTGTTGGTGGGAATGCAGAATGATACAACCCCTATGGTGTTGTGTTTTTGTCAAAATCTAGAAGACGATTTATTAACCCTTTTATTCACAAATCCAAACTTTAAGATTTTACCTTAAGAACCTTTCAGCTTCAAATTTACCCTTCAGTACTTGCTCTGAGGTAACATAACAGACTGGACACTAAGCATTTGTCCTTAACGGACAGCACGATATTAACCTTCGTCAGTAGAGGGCACTGGAGGGACATCGCAGGAGGAAGGGGGCAATTTCTGGTCCTGGTGCGTGGCATTTTGCTTTTATTTGCTCTGCTGTGTAGTTCATCAGCAGTATGCAATGGTGAGGTTGGGGGAAGGGGAAAGAAGGTGGTGGTATCAGGTGGTGCCAAAGCTTCCAGTCCCTCAGCAACCTCGCATTCCCAGCCCAAGCCTAGTGACCAGCTTGCTGTGGACATCCTAGCGGGGGCGCGAAGTGCTCCAGGCAGGTCCACGACTACCTCTAGGTGCCTGTGTGTCAGAGGGATGTTTCCTGCTTGTCCCATCGTGGAAAACTGGCCTGGGGAACCTTGCAATCTCTCTGCCATCCAGTAGGCTGCAACCACACCTTCTTAACTAAGTTTTAACCTCACTGGGTAGATGGGGGTTCCCTTTTCAGTTTTGTGTTGCCTTACGTGCTCTCTCCCTCATCTCTAGCGCATCCTTTAGAGAGGGGTTGATAAACTGTGGTCAGGTGGCCAAGCCCAGCTCTCCACCTGTTTTGTAAATAAAATTTTATTGGAACACAGCCAGGCCCGTTAGTTTATGTATTGTCTGTACAGCATTGAATGGTTGCGACAGAGACAGTATGGCCTAGAAAGCCTAAAATAGTCACTACCTGTCCCATTATAAAAAATTTGCCAGCCATACTTTAGACTTCTCTTTTACATGTAAAGAGAAGTCTAAAGTATGGCTGGCAAATTTTTATCGTAGCTTAATAATTTCAATATTAAATTTCCCCTGTTTTAATTACTGTGTGATCTCTGTCTCCAGACTGATATTATCTTTAACAATACAAAAATACCTATGCAACATTACTTGCAATTGCAAAAAAATATAAATAACCTAAATACCCTAGCATGGAGATTGGTTTAATAAACTGTGATATCCGCACAATGGAGTGCTCTGCAGCCAGGAAGCTAGGAAAATAAACTAGGAGATCTCTTTGAACTGATATGGAGGGACTTTCAGCATATGTTATTAAATTTTTAAAAAGCACAAAATAGCATATATAGTATGCCATATGAGTAAGAAAGCTTATTTCTCCAAAAAGAAACATGGGAAGTATAAACCAGAAATTAATAATATTGATTACCTACAGATGGCGGGTAGGAATAGGAGAGGAATCGACATTTCTCTAACATAGCTTTTTGTATAGATTTTATTTTAAAATCTTGTTAATGTTTTACACATTCAAAAGTGAAATTAAATCAACAAGTATGAGGAAAAAACGAAAACTGGATGAAAACAGAAACCAGTGAACTATATTTCAAATTAATAGCACAACCATATGGAAGAAAAAGAAAAGAATTAATCCAAATAATATTTGAACACAATTCTTGGACTAAATACCCTCTTTCAATAGTAAAAAATCCCTTAACATCTGTTTAGTAGGGTTTTTTTTTGTAAGACCATGGTTATAGCAATTCTGAAAGTACTGTGTGTATTGTAGAATTAAGCAAACAAGTAAATACATGATATGTTGGGATCCGGGGTTCTCACTGTGAGAAAAGACAGATACAGATACAAATATGAAATGAGAAAAGACAAAAAAGAGCCCTGAGGTATTTGTTGCATTAGAATAAGAATAATCTAGATAGATAGACAGACAGGTATTTCCTAGCTCTGTCCACTAAAAGAATTTAGAAGCAGTAATATCCAACAGCAGTGAGCAACCTAGTGCCCAGATCTTGGTTTTAAATATCACTCACACTGAAAGGAGTGAAGGCTCCTAGGGAAAATGGCTGATTCCAGGACTGGAGCAGTTAAAGTACAAGATGATTCCAAAACATCTTGTGCCAGAAAATAAGGAAGTGCTCAAAAAATTAAGGGAATTTGTCAAAAGGACTGGGAGCTGTCTTGGAGAGGCTTCTACTAGTCACACTGGAACAATATGAGCATCAAATAAACAATGATGTCAATAGATTATAGCCCATTGAGTAAGTTAAATAATCCAGTTATCGGCTTAAAAATTAGAGCTAAACCTATCTTCTAAAAGAAAACAAGAAATCTTTGTGACATTAGAATAGACAAAGATTTTTCATATAGGACAAAAAAAAAAAGAGAGAGAAAACAAATGACAGCTATTTGTGATCCTGGATTGGAAAAAAAAGCTAGGACAACATTGGGAAAATTTGTGGAACGTTGGGAAAACTGTGGATCACTGTTAAATTTCTCGAATTTGATCATTTTACTGTGATTATGTAAAAGAATGCCTTTGCTATTAGGACACACATACTAATGTATAATATTTAAGGAGCAGAGGGTCATGATGTCTGGAATTTCTTCTCAAATATTTCCACCAAAACTACTACTACTACTGCCACCAGCACCATTAGTGACAGTAATAACAACAATAGCAGCTACACACGTGTGGCAAAATGTTAGTTGGTCAGCCTACGTGAAGGGTGTCTGTGATTCCTTTTCACTGGCTGCTTGTGGTTGCTGAGTTGTGTTAATAGTCAGAGACTCTTGCAGTAAGTCCACACCCTTTGCTGTTTATTAGCTATGGATTTATCCATTCCTTTGTTTCCATCTTCTCAGGTGCTAGGGTAGGTACCATCCAAATGTTACCCTCTTTAATCTGCACAAAAATCCTGTGAAGTAGATGTTATTTCCTGCATTCATACGGATCAGACAACTGAAACTCGAAGAGGTGACTTTCCCAAAGTCGCTGTCAGTAAATTTCCAAGTGGTAACTCAAACCCAGGACTCCAGGGTCAATGCTTATTTCACCTCAGTTCAGGTCTCGGAGGCTCAACATTGTGAACATCAGCAGATGCTGCAGAATCAGGAAACAAAACAGCAGCTCTCAAAGGTTAGAAGAGAAAGGTTTAGAACACAGACTCCATGGGAATTCAGTAATTAGAAAACATAACTTAATAATGTTAGAACAAATGAATATCTAAAGATTTAACATTCGTATTATTACTTCCCTAAATGACGTACAGTTTTATATTGTTTTCTGTTCATCAGACTATAGATTAGCTTCACACATGTACCATTATTATTTTCTGAGATATGTAAATATCCTTTAAAAATATTAATATGTATCAGGTTTTATGTACTTATCTATGTGTTTTTAAAATTCCTATTATACAGAAGCATAAAGAAGGAAACAATCCAAAAAATTCCATTGATATTAAAAAAAAGAAATACATGTATACGATTAAAATATCAAAAATGTTTATTCCATTAACAAATACATTCCCAGAACATACAGTCAATTACATTCTTTTATAGCAGGTGTAGGAGATTCCTTTGTAAGGTATGGGTTCCATGTGTATATGTATGTGCATGCGTGTATCTGCATGTATGTATATGTGTTTGTATGGGCTACATATGTGTGTAGGCTTATATATATGTATATGTTTGTGTATATATATATATGGGTGTGTGTGTGTTTGTGTGTATGTATTTATGCCTATAACCACTGCCTCCTACTGGTGTCTGTTCTCTTCCATGAGCTTATAGGCTTCTAGAAATATAAGGATCATGTCTAATTGACTTTGAATTCTAAGCATATGTGCAAAGGGGCTACAACTGATGTTTATTGAGACATAATTTTTGTGGGCATATAACAAGTTCCTTACATATGAAGAGCAGTGCTAAAGACCATGGGCTCAGACCATTTGGGTTCAAATCTGCTTCTATGTGGTCTGGGAAGGTTCCTGGGGAAGTTTCTTAGCCTTCCTTTCCTCTGTTTCCTCACTGTAAATGGGGATATAATACACCCCTGGTCAGCTTCCCTTGTAGCAAAACCTGAGAAACAATTTGGGGGACATGTGATTTATTGAGGGAGTACTCTCAGGAGAAAGGCAGGGAGGGGAGGGAGATGGGACAAGGTGAGATGCTAAGTAAAGATGTGGTCTCAGCTGGGGTCCAGCTTCAGTCTGATGCACAGGAAGCTCTTGAGTTGGACCACAAAGTTAGTCCCACCTTAAGGCAAGGACTATATTTTTATGCCCCTGTGTCCCTCAGTCATTGGGTGCTGACTGTCCCCCAGGGTTCGTTGGTGTGGGTTATAATCTCCCAGGAGGTTCCTGCTAGACTGCAGGAAATTCTCCAGAGAAGAGGGAGATGTAAATCTTTAACAACTGACACTTACAGAAGTTGGGAGGTGAGTGCACCTGCTTGGTAAAAGGGATGGGGTAAGGGAACAATAGCATCCACTACAATCACTAGCCCCCCGAGGTCATTGTGAGGGTTAAACATACTGCATATAAAACACTTAGAATAATAAGGACCAGTAACATTTATTGCATGCTTAAGCCAAGGGTTGTTCTAAGTTCTTTGCCCTTAGAAAACTATTATACATAATATACAATATGATAAACCCTCAACTGTCAGCAAATTTTATTATTTTAGGTATTTAATACATGAGGGATGAACCCCATGTGTAGGGAAAGTGGTCTTCTCTTCTCTTTGCATAGCCTCTATGTTTCTTACTGTCCTCGTTTTCCTAAATGTAATATAGTGTTTTGGACTTTGTATATCCTGTGGGTACTGAGTTAACATGAAATATTTCAGCCATTTTAAGTACTTCCAGATTTCTATTTTTATTGATGCCCATGAGGTACCTGAATAAATTTGTCTGAGGTCATAGTGAGAGGACTCAGGAGTGCTTGACTCGCCTGTTAATCCCCATCCCCCCTTCGTGGGAGCTGAGCAAACAATGATAAATGGAGTCTCTTTAGGAGTACCCGTGTGTATCACTCAGGGTTCCGTCAGAGAAGCAGAAATGTGAAGAGTGATTTACGGGAGGGATTTGAGCTGACACAATTGCAGGAGCTGTGTAACCATCTATGGCAGCTGTTGGCTCTGCTTCCGGTGCTGGGCCCAGCCTTGCAGGGCGGGCCATCGGGAAGGGAAGTTGTATGTGAAGTGGGGGAAGTGAGGATGAGCTGGAACCCAGTTTGTTTTCCGAAGCCTCCAAACCTCCAATTTTGATGACAGAGAGTCTGGCAGAAGAAGTGGGTGCCTGTCACTGCATTCAGGAGTCAGAGCAGCTGAAGGAGGACTGCATGGAGCTGGTGGCGTGTGTGCCTGGCAGGCGCATCACACCAAGGTGAGCCAGCAACTCAACGACATGAGCTGCAGCAGTGCTGGTACCCTGGCATCAACCTCCCACGTGTGCAAAGAATGAAAGGATGCTTCACTTCCAACATCTAAATCTTTCACAGAATGTCTCTGTAGACTGAAAAGTACATAGGGTAGGGAAATCTGGGAAGTATGGTCCTACTTTAGGCAAGTTGACACAATATGAGTCACCATGTTTATTGATAACATCAAAATGAGCTCAGGTAAAAAGCCAGTGGTCTAAGTGGGGTTTTCTACCACCCCACCTTGTACCTCTAAATCCAAATTTGGGGAGCCGAAAAGGAAAGACAGAGATAGACAAAAAGATGAGCTGGGAAAGGCCCCAAATCCATGGACTCACTCAGCCTTGTGGAGTCAGGAAGATGGATGAGAGGACAGTCCACCATAAGGGTCAGGCCTTATCTAACTCTCCTTAACACACCAAGGAAAGAAGTGAGGAAACGTCAGCTAGAGCGAGTGGGCATGTGTGCATATGCCTTTAAAACCTGGTCCATGAATGCCCTGAAATGCTGGCCCCATCACTGATTCTCCCCTCCCCACCCTCTAGAAGAGGAACTAATGAGTGGGGCTACTGAGGACAGAGGAGACTAGTGTCCCTTCCCTACAATACTGAAGGAAAACATTTCCAGAGGTTATTTGTGCTTTATAGGAAATCAGTACTGTTTAAATGATTAGTTGCATAATTCCAACCTTATACAGTTAAACAGTGAGGATGTAGCCATATGACTGTCTGATTTGAAGTGTTGCTGTGTGATTTTTTTTTTCCCAGAATTCTTGCTTGCTCTGAAGCCTCCATAGGCTCCTGGCCAGGAGAGAAGGTTTCAAGGGTTTCCTAGCAGTTATCAATTACTAGTTAAGAAAAACAGAGAAGAAAGGAGAGAAGGAGACACATTGGTCAGGATAGGATAGGCTGTGCTGTGGCAACAACTCCAAAGCTAAGTGGCTCAAAACTAGAAGAGTTCTATCTATTCATTCTCCTGGTCCTTCACAGGACAGTGATGGGGGCTCTGTTCCTCAAAATATCTCAGTCCAGCTTGATGGAGCAGTCACCATCTGGCGTTTGCTGGTTATAGTAATGGGTATAGTAATGGCTCCAGTGTATCACACCCCCTACCACCACCATGGCTACCACCACGTCCTTTCAGTTGTGTGGTTCTCTGCCATGTTGATGCATCACACCAGAGGAAAAGAGAGTCCTGAAGTGTCTCACACCTGCAATTAAATCCTCTACAGAAGTGACATGACCACAATTCATTGGCCACAACTGGTCATTGTGAGATAACCACCCATCCACAGAGGGCCATGAAATGAAATCCTACGTATCAGTCTGGGTTTTCCAGAGAAACAGAATAAATAGGACATTATACAAAGAGAGAGATTTACTATAAAGAATTGGCTCATGTAATTATGGAGGTTAAGGAGTCCTAAGAACTGTAGTCCTGCAGTCTGTAAGCTGGAGACCCAGGAGAGCTGATGGTCTAGTTCCAGTTTCAACCAGGTCTGAGAAACAAATAAGCCAATGGTTTAAGTTCCAGTCTGAGGCTGGGCGCGGTGGTTCACGCCTGTAATCCTAGCACTCTGGGAGGCCGAGGCGGGCGGATCCTTTGAGCTCAGAAGTTAGAGACCAGCCTGAGCAAGAGCGAGACCTCAGGCGAGACCCCATCTCTACTAAAAAAAAATAGAAATTAGCTGGACAACTAAAAATATATACATATAAAAAAATTAGCTGGGCATGGTGGCGCATGCCTGTAGTCCCAGCTACTCAGGAGGCTGAAGCAGAAGAATTGCTTGAGCCCAGGAGTTTGAGGTTGCTGTGAGCTAGGCTGACACCATGACACTCTAGCCTGGGCAACAGAGTGAGACTCTGTCTCAAAAAAATAAAAATAATAAAAATAAAAATAATAATAATAATAATAAGGAACCAGATAAAATAAATCCCAGATAATGCCAAAATCACCACAGAATGAGAAGGTGAAAGGAAAAAATAAAACATACCAATGTTCTTAATGTCCTTAGGGGTTAAGAAAGAGAGCTAATAGATATTAGTTAACTCTTTAAAATAATGATTAAAGAAAAATAGTGTAAAGTATGGCTTAGAAAAATAAAAATATCATGAGGATAAAATCAACAAATTTAAATGAGAAATAATAAAAAATAAAAGAAGCATTTGTATAACACCAGAAAACATTATGACAGAAATAAGATAAAAACATCAGGTTATTGCAGTAAGTTAAAAAGGTATCTCAAAAAGTAAAATCTCAAAAAACAAAAAGGTATCTCAAAAGTTAAAATAACTTAAAAGGTATGTCAAAAAATTATGTATTTTCTTTAAGATCTATCTTTTAAACAAAATGACCAAATAGACAAAAAGAAGTTAGGGACTGTAAAATCAAAATAGTGGAATTCAAGGCAGAAAGAAATAGGAAAAGAGAGTTGATATTTAATGATAAAGGATAAAATGCACAATGAATATGTCATGAATAATTATGTAGAAAATGCATAAAGTAAACATTTTTAGAAATATGTGAGATTGACAGAAATATATTTGTTTTGAGGAATTTTAAAATGTTGATCATGAATAATCATCAGGTAAACTTAGTTAAATTCACCAGTGCAGAAAATTTAGAAGCCATATTTCTGTAGCAAAACAATATAACTATGCAATTTTAACAATTTTAAAACCTCATATTTGAAGCAATTGGAAATTTAGAAACAAAAATACTTTACTACTGTCAAAGAGGAAATCATGACTACAATTATAGATTAGAAATTCATTATGATTACAAATTATAAAAACTTATGAGATATGCTTAAAGCTGTAATCAGAGTCAAATTAATAGCATCACATGCTTTACTTAGTAAATGAAAAAAACGTAAAAATTAAATGAGTTATTGTAATTCAAGTTGTTTGAAAAATAAAAATAAAGCAAAACTAAGGAAAGTGAGATGAAGAAACGTGTACAAACAAAAAAAATGCAACATATTAGAATAAAGAAAAATATTTGAATTGAGAGGTGATTCTTTTAAATAAAATGATTTAACTAGACAGACCTCTAGATCAGTACTTCTTGAAATGGTAATTTTTTAAAAATGAGGAGTTCCTGGTCAAATAAATTTTGGAAATGTTATATCCAGGAACTTCCCTTGGAAGATCCACAATGTAAATCAACATGTGAACCTGGTAGTGAAAACCCTGTCTGACTTGTTTAACTTTTCATTTTTCCTACTTACCTGACCATAAATTTTTTCCCTAATTTTTACTATAATCTACTTATCGAAGTTCCATAGAAGCTATTTTGGGAAATAACAATATAGTCTAATCAAGTAGAGGAAAAAACATATAAATGAAGATTGGAAATAAAAAATATTTATGGCTTTTGCTAAGATTAAAATGATTAAGTGTTATTCTATGAAGTAATATCTATGAGTATGCCTTAAAACCTGATACACATACATTTGAAAATCATGATGAAATGGGCTGTTTTTAAAGTGAGCAAACGGTACACAAATTGAAAAGGTAAATCTTGTGAACCTGTGATTAATCATGGAGGAAAATGAAAATGCATTGTGAAAATATTAACTCTGAAATAAGCCCATGTCCTGTTTCACAAGGGATTTCATTCAAACTTTCAAGGAATAGATAATCCTATGCTATATAAAATATTCCCTACAAAAGAAAAAGAGAAACAAAGGAAAAAATTATTTTAATTATTTTTTTTCAAAACTAATCTTACCCTGATAACAAAATCTGACAAAAAAGAAAATTCAAAACCAGTCAATTTCACATAAATATGGATTCAGAAATTTCAACAACAGAAACATTTTTCCAAAGGACACATGGGGCTGGGATGTTAGTAAAGTTCTGTGAAAAAGAGTTTCTGGCATAAAAGTTTTGGAAACACTAGATTAGAGAATATTATACTATAATGTAAAACTATTGATAATTTCAAAACACTAAAATGGATCATAAACCTTTAAATGGAGTATGTAGTCTGCATCATATACAGATATACTCAACTGTGCAATATTTTCTTCAGTGGATGGACAATTTACAGGATCCATGATTCAGAGGTTATTAGCTGTGGAAGTGCTGCACTAGAGGCATTACCATTAACGATAGGACTGAGACAAAAATGCCCATAAACATCATTTACAAAATATATATTTTGGAAGGTTAATAAATACTAGAAAATGGGAAAAAAGTACAATTAAGGCAGAGACTCAAGTCTTCCTGACTCTAAATTCTATGTTCATAAACATTGTGCTTAACTACTGATATGGTGCAGAATCAACATCTTCTTCATAATCATCATTGTCATTATCATCACCAAAACATAATATATAATTCTATGTCTTCCTAAAAAACAAATAACAGTCACTAAACTATGCAATTATAACAATAGAAAAAAATAGATTTTTGACATATCATAAATATCCAATTAAACTATAATGGGAAAATTCCATTCACAATAGCACCCAAAACCCCCAACTTTGAATAAAATTAATAACTATTAATGAATATTCAGGAAGTATATGGATAAAACTTTAAAATTTCGCTAAAGAACATGAAAAATTGAATAAATATATAGTGAGGTTCAAAATTTTATAGATGTCAATTTCTCCCAAATTAATATATGCATTTAATGCTTTCTCAATCAATATTACATTGGGATTAGTTTTTAAAGTTGACAAAGAGTTTTAAATATAATGTGGAAAAATAACTATTAAAAATGTGAAAAGCAGGAGAATGGGTTTTAGCTGACAAGTTAAGAGTTTGGAAGTCAATACTCCCATCCTTACAAGAAAATGCTGAACAAACTGAAAATCGATAACATTTCTTGGAACCATAAAAGATCTGAGGTCATAGGGCAATCCTCCACCCTGAAATCCAGGGAGACAGGTGTATTGAGAGAGATATTGACAACTAAGATCTGTTTACTTGGAGGATAAGCTACTGAAGCCGTAAGCTGCTAGGGACAATTAATTGGTAATTTTGACTGATTGCTGGAGGCTGAGGGTAGACTAGTGTGACAGTGAGAGAAACTCCTAAGTGCTATAATCTTTGGAGGACCCCAAACTTGCATTGGCTTTTTCCCTCTAAGATCTTTATCAGGTTTGCTTATTGATGATCTTAGACAGATCCATTCCTGGTTCTAGTAGAGAAAGGAAAGAGTAACCATTCTGAAACATACCCAGAATCTTCTCTACAGCAAATGCCTACTCTCCAGGGAATGGACTGTGCCGAAGCTGAATTCTGAAAACACCTCAGCTGGGAGAAAGAACTTCCTCCCCTCTATGCTTCTGGTCTCACTTAATGGGAGGGGACATAGCAGAGAGCAGGGCTCTAAGAAAATTGATTGGACATTGGAAATAATACAGTAAGGAAAGGAGTACAGTGAAGGTGGAAAATTAATACCACTAGAGGAGGGAGAGAAACACTTGTGAAGAGCACAGCCCTGAGACATAGGGCCTCAAAAAGGCTGAGACTTAACTGTAAGATTATAGAAATATCTCCCTCCCCCATCTTACCATCAACCAATAGGGCTCTGGCATAATAACAATGGATTACAGCTGAAAGAGGTAATGATACACACTCTCTCTGAGGAGGAGTATTTTAGGAACTCCAAATTCAAGAAAGGAGAAACAAACAAGAGCAAGAGAAGAATATGAAGATTTTGGTACTTACAATAAACATTAAATACAACCTAACTCCTAAACAGATTAACATTCATCCTCACCCTAAAGATCTATTTTCTTCCATTTCTATTCCCTGATAGAATATGTGCAGCTTTTAACAAAAAACTACAAGGCATACTAAAAAGCAAGAAAAAAATAGGCCAAAGAGACAAAGCAACAATCAAAACTAGACTCAGAAATAACAAAATTTTTTTTGTTATTGTAATATTGATAATTATTGTTATTTCAATATTTATTTATTGTTATTTCAATAATTATTGATAATTATTGAAATTATCAGGCAGGAAATTTAAAATAACCATAATTAATATAAAAATACTATACTTTAAAAATAAAATACTTTTTCTACTAGTAGAAAAAGTAGACAATATGAAGGAACATATCAGTAAGGTTTGCAGAGAGATGGAAACTCTGAGAATGGATAAAAAGGAAAAGTTATAAATAAAAAGTATAGTAATAGAAATGAATGATAGCTTTGATGAGCTCATTAGTAGTCTCGGCATGGCCAAGGCAAGTACCAGTGAACTCGAAGATAAGTCAAGACTCTTCCCCAACTGAAAAGCAAAGAAAAAATAGAATGGGAAAATAGAACAGAACATTCAAAAACTGTGGGGCAATTTCAAAAGGTATAATATATATATAATTAGAACACCAGAAGGAAAAAACAAGAGAATGGAGCAAAATAAATATTTGAAATCAAAATGGTCCCAAACTTCGCAAAGTTAATGAAAGACAGTAAACCATAAATTCCAAAATCTCGGGGAATTCCAAGAAGGATAAATACCAAAAAAAGTACACACCTAGACATATTATTTTCAGATTACAGAAAACCAAAGACAGAGAAAAAAATCTTGAAAGGAACCAGACAAAAAGAAAAACCTCTTACCTATAGAGGAACAAAGATAAGAATTACAGCAGACTTTTCCTCTGAAACAATATAAGCAGGACAAGACTGAAATATTTAAAGTGTTAAAAATACCCATAAACCTAAAATTCTATATCCAACAAATCTTCAAAAGTGAAGAAGAAATAAAGACTTTCTTAGACAAACAAAACCTGAGGGAATTCAGTGTCTGCAGATCTGCCCTACAAGAAATGTCAAAAGAAGGTTTTGAAGCCAAAGAAAAATACAAACCAGAATCTTGGATTTATATAAAGAAGATGAATAGAGAAATAATAATAATGAAAGAATAAAATATTTTATTTTTCTTATTCTGAATTGACCTTAGGAAGCCAGTAAAAGATTAGCAATTTAAGCCTAAAGCAAGCAGAAGAAAAAAAAAATTGGAGCAGCAATCAGAGAAATTAAAATCAGGAAAAAAATAAAGAAAACCAACAAAATCACAAGCTGGTTCTTTAAAAAAATCCATAAAATTACTAAATTTCTAGACAGGTTAACAAAGGAGAAAAGAGACAACACAGATTATTAATACCAATATCAAATATGATGATTGGAAAAAGGCAAGGACAACCTCTCTCACCTCTCCTATTCAGCTTTGTACTTAAGGTTCTAGTTAGTTTACTAAGACAAGAAAAAAATTTATAAACTGGAAAGTGAGAATAAAACTCTTTTATTCACTGATAAAGCAATTGTGTATGTAGGAAACAACAAAATATCTACAAAAAAATTCTTGAAACTAATAAGCAAATATATAGCAAGGTAACAGGATACAAAATCAAATAAAAAGTCAATGGCTTTTCATATACTGACAGTAAATAATGAGACTTTGAAATTAAAACTAAAATGCAATCCATTATTTACAACTGCACAAAAAATAAAGCACTTAAGTATAAAAATATAACAAAGTACGTATACATCTGTGTGGGGAAAGCTACAAAACACTGATATAATAAATATATGGAGAGATATTCTGAGTTCATTCCTTCTGAATTCATTCTGAGATTGGAAGACTTACTATTATTAAGATGTCAATTCTTCCTAAATTGATTTATAGATTCAACACAATTCCAGTAAAAATCCTAGCAAGCTATTTTGTAGATATAAACGAACTGATACTAAAAAGTATATGGAAAGACAAAATGCCTAGAGTAGAAAACACAATAATAAAGAAGAAAAAAATTGGAGGACTCACACTCTCCAACTTCAGGACTTTCTACAAAGCTATATTATCAAGACAGCATAGTACTGGCAAAAGAATAGGCACATAGATCAATGGAATAGAATGGAAAGTATGTAATAGATTCATATAAATATAGTCAGCCACATAGATCAATAGAACAGATTAGAAAGTACAGTAATGGATTCATATAAATTTTGACAACGGTGTGAAGGCAATGCAAAAGTCTTTTTTTTTTAAAAAAACAGAGAAACTGTATATGAATCATTTTCCTTACTCAAAAAATACTCTTAAAATGGTTCGTCAACATAAGTGCAAAACATAAAACTATAAAACATGTAGAAAAAATATGGGAGAAAATTTTTGTGACCTGAGGTTTGGTGATGATTTCAGATATGACACCAAAAAAAAAAAAAAGTGAAAAGAAAAAAGTGAAAGAAAAAATTGATAAGTTGATCTTAATAAAAGTAAAAACATTTCTTCTGTGAAAGACACTGTTAAGAGAATGAAAAGGTAAGTCACAGAGTGGGAGAGAATATTTACACATTACAAATTTGATAAGAAATTTGCACGGAAAATGTTGGTGATCCCTTAAAACTTGACAATAAGAAAACAATCCAATTAAAAGTGTGCGAAATATGGACAGATACCTCACAGAAGAAAATGTAGATGACAAATAAGCATATGAAGAGATGCTCAACATCATTTGTCATTAGACAAATTGTAATTAAATTAAAAACAGTGAGATAACACCACACACCTATTGGAATGGTTGAAATCCAACAAAACAAAACAAAAACAACCTGACAACATCCATTTTTGGTAAAGCTGTGCAACAAGATAAACTCTCATTCATTGCTGATGGGTATTAAAAACAGCCCAATCACCTTGGAAAACAGTTTAGTTCTTTATTACAAAGCTAAATATAGTTGTATTACATGACTCAGCAATCACACTCCTAGGTGTTTATCCAAGAGATTTGAAAACCTGTATTCACACAAAACCTGTACATGAATGTTTCTAGCAGCTTTATTCAGAAGTGCTCCAAACTGGAAGCAATCAAGATGTCCTTCTTGATTGGTGAATGGATAAAGAAACTGTGGTACATCCATACAGTGGGTACCATTCAGTGATGAAAAGGTATAAACTATCAGACCTTGCATAAACATGGAGAATCATAAGTGCTAAATGAAAGAAGCCAATCTGAACAGGCTAAATAATGTATGATTCCATTTATGACATTCTGGAAAAGTACAACTATATACAAAGTAAACTGGTCAGTGGTTGCTGAGCATTTGGGGAAGAAGGAGGGTTGAACAGGTGAAGCACAGGAGTTAGGTATATTTTGTACTTTACTGTAATGGTGAATACATAACACTGTGTATTTCTCAAAGCCCATAGAACTCTACAGTACAAAAAGTGGATTGTAATGTATGCAAATTTAAAAAACATCATTTAAAAGGTCAAGGGCTACCATAATGGAATACAGAATGTGACAAAAGAATCTAATTGTATTATAAATGTATGAAATAATCTCATTGAAGGAGGTGGGAAAAAAGTACTGAGCTATATAGACATATACATATGTATATATTTATATATATTTGTATATATAAACAGATATTGAGTTAAGAAAACTTTTATAATGAATAACTAGCTTTTATTGATCAATAATAAAGCACAAATACCCAAATTTAAATAAACCAAATCAGAAACATTAGTTCAATAAAGAAGAAAAACAATTGCTAATTAACTTGTTTAAAGCAATTTAAAAATTACATGTAGAAAAGGAAGTAAAAGTCAAAGCTACAAAATACCTTTCCCTTGCCCTTTCAAACTGACAAAATAAGAGTGATTGTCTAATGTTCAAGAAATATAAATGCCCACCTTGAAACACAGATTTCTAACCATCTTGTTCACTATCCTTAAACTAAGACCAAGTAATTCAGTACACTTAAGAGAGGAAAATTTATCTGAAATTGTTGTTCAGTGTCAGTCAGAAAGGTAATGCTATCCATAGCATACAGAAAGAAAGAAGAGAATCAAAAGCAAAGCCAACCACTTTCCTATTTCTGTTGAATTAGGTCCAATGCAGTATCACTGCATTCTCTGAGCCGCTCTGAATATTCAGAAAATCAGTGTCATTCATATTTAAATGTAAGTTCTAAATCTCATCCCCCCCCCAAAAAAATAGAATGATGTTTATAATTTCTTGTTTATTTTTTTCCACTGCAAATCTTTATCAGGGCAAATAATCACAAGTAGAGCTAATATTTCTTTTTAATTATGCTGTGGCTTTGTAAAATAACTTTCATTTTAAATGTATTTTCTGTTTTTCTTTCAATGAAGGAAAACTATGATGACCTTTCACTCAAAAAGGAAAATCCAGTGATTTTTGAGAGAAAACTAAGAAAGATTATTCTCATTAATATTAACAGGGGAAAAACTATCAGTATAATAACACATTACAGTCTGAACTGGTCTTAGGGGCATGACTAATTGTCTATTGGGGCAATAAAAATAAGACTAGAGAAAACTCAAAGGGGAGGAGTGTTTTTGAAGTAAAGCAAAACAAAAGTAAGGCAAAGTACTGTGCAGATTTGTCTAAATTGGCCCAGTAGGAGGGGAGAATCTGGGAGAAGCTCTTAAATAATTATCATTATTTGAGCATTTGAGTCAAGAAACAACAATTTTCTAAATCCCAGATTTTTGCCATGAGCATTTTTTCTCCACATGTAGTTACTAGCTCTTAGAAATAAAATGTTCTTCCTCCTACTTTCCCTCAAATGCCTCAATTTCTATCCTGTTTACCACTTAATTCTATTACAGTCTATGACACTCACCTGTCATCTTACCCCCTGTGGATCAATGGTGGAATTGCACCTTGAGTAATGAAATTCCTGGGAATTTATGGAGAAGCAACTTGCAAAGATTATGAAAGCAATAGAAACATCTGAGAATCCACCTGCCTTTTAAGTCATATTAAATACATTTTTTATTGGATTGCTACTTATTATAGTTCTCAAAATTGATTTTGTAAGTGTTCTCAGACTGCAGAAAGTCATGTAATAGCATTTACATGGAAAGTTATGTAAGAATATTTATAACAGTAGGTTATAAAGACATTGTCAACTCACAATATTAAAGTGGAAAGGCCCAGATTTTTATTTTTCCCAGAATCTTAATATTGTAATTAGGTTATAAAAGAAATAGAATAATTAAATTATCTGTCTAAATACACAGACCCAAGTGTCCCCCTCAAAATCATGGTTATTAAAGCCACATATTGCAATTACAATTAGTAGTTGCATGTAAATTGAGACTGTGGGACTCACATCCAGGATGTGGGTAGATTCTTTGGGACAAATATCCATAATGTCACAAAAGTTCTTGTCCTCACAGAGCTCTCATTCTAGTGATGGGCGACTGGTAATCAAGAATCAAAATGCATAGCACAAAAGGGGTTGTAAGTGCTTGAAGAAAATGGAATGAAGAAGTGGGATAATTGTTATCCCCAATCACTTCTAACACTAAGCAATTTCCTTCTCTGACTCAGTCCAGAATGTAAAAATCTTTCCTATTTTTGATAAACTTGACAGCTTTTCCCAGACACTACTTTTAGAAATGAATGTGTAATGCCATTTATCAAGCACAAACTCCTTCTTGTATAACATCAAAAAGCATCAGCATGTAATATATAAAGTATATTTTTACAACTGGTGGGATGAGAGATCAAGTTAATCACTGTGAAGTTCCTTTGCTAAGGTTCTTTTTTTAGCCACTGGAGATGAAATTGCTGGGAAGATGACTTGGGGATGCAGGTAGGTCTTGCCTACCTGGTTTATCCTTCCAGGAGAAATAGAGAAGAAATTTCCTTTCTCTTTTAGCAATTAGTGCTCTGAGGTCATTAAATGATATGAACTATAACCTCCACCTTATTTCTAGCCCGCACTAATGATGCCACTCAAATGCAACTATTTCTGTGTACAGCAAGATTGGTGTGGAAGGTAGAGGCTTTGGTCTCAACTTGACTCGATGAACTCATATAGACCCAATAGGAACATTTGCTGTCATTTATAATGGAACAAAAATTCCCACAATCCCACCATATACCTGAATCATCAGATAGAAAAGTTAGTATCTATCTAAACTAATGCTTCTATTACGAGCCTACGTGACAAACAAAACAAAACTATACCAAACATATAGGAGTCACATATGCCATGTGTTTAAAATATTCAAAGATTCTAAGGTATATTGACTTCTCCCTCCCTTTCTTAAATTAAAAATAATAGATAAATTAAATAACCTCACTAAAGTGTCACTTTGAGATTCTACTACTCTGCCATTTCATACCCTTTTCTCATTTGGTAAAATGATTAAGTGGAATTGATTCTTCCTTGTACAACTCATGCTTTCTTATTTTTTCCTACAGTTTGAATTCTTCGTTGTTCTTGAATTACAATGAAATCATCTAGGCTGAATCTTCTTTTCCATTTCATTCCAACCTCTGCACAAGTGAGACAGCATTTGCAAAACACCATTTTTGTCACGGGGTCCTTTCTCTATTACCTAGAAAGCCCTTCAATGCTTAGAATAGCAAGTCTACTTACTATATGTGTCATCTAAGATTTTTGTTCTACCTGTTTCAATTTTGCTGCCACGATCACATAATATGAGCATGTTGTCCAGTCTGGCCAGTTGGCTTGCTGTGTAATAATCATGCCACTTTCACTTTTAGCCATGCTAATTTGCTCATGTTGTTTGGAGTACATTTTCCTTTCCTTCGTTCTGTCTAATTCTTACTCATATTTCAGGACCTTGAGTTTCATTTATTGTACCACATAAACACAATGCAATGACACTGAGCCCACTGAAGCTGACCAGAAGCATGTCAGCTGAACTTTGAAAAAGAATCCACAGTGAACCTGGTGAGAGACATTCCCTATGGAGAAATGGTTTTCCCAGGTTCTTGATGAACAGGAAGTAGAAATTCCTAAGGGAACCCCATTTTGGGTCATTTGTAATTTGTTATCTGTAAGTATGCCTAAGTTAATTGTTGAGAAATAAGCATGAATTTTTTATTACAGAGGATGCATTCAGATTCAGTCATTTTCAGATAATTCTTTGGTTTTCTTCATAAAGATGTCAGTTAAAATACACTTTCAGTTTTTTTTTTAATTTCAGCATATTACAGGAGTACAAATGTCTAGGTTACATACATTGCCCCTGCCCCACCCGAGTCAGAGCTTCAAGCTTGTCCATCCCCGAGACGGTGCACACCACACCCATTAGGTGTGTATATATCCATCCCCTCCCTTCCCCTCCCACCTGATGAATGTTACTACTATATGTGCACTTAAGTGTTGGTCAATTAAGTCAGTTAATACCAATTTGATGGTGAGCACATGTGGTGCTTGTTTTTCCATTCTTGGGATACTTCACCTAGTAGAATGTGTTCCAGCTCTATCCAGGATAATACAAGAGGTGCTAGATCACCATTGTTTTCTGTGGCTGAGTAGTATTCCATGGTATACATATACCACATTTTATTAATCCACTCATGTATTGATGGGCACTTGGGGTGTTTACACATCTTTGCAATTGTGAATTGTGCTGCTATAAACATTCGAGTGCAGATGTCTTTTTTATAGAATGTCTTCTTGTTCCTTTGGGTAGATGCCCAGTAGTGGGATTGCTGGATCAAATGGTAGTTCTACTTGCAGCTCTTTGAGGTATCTCCATTTTACACTTCCAGGTATTTTCATAGATAAATTTCTGAATTGTGTGGATTTTGCCTGATC
>CAUYSK010052244.1:0-18467 GCA_963575035.1 Avahi laniger
TCTTGGGCTTAAGTAATCCTTCTGCTTCAGCCTCCCAAGTAGCTGGGACTATAGACCCTCACCACCATGCCCGGGCTAATTTTTCAAATTTGTAAAGACTCAGTCTCGCTATGTTGCTCAGGCTGGTCTCAAACTCCTGGCCCCCCAAAGTGTTAGGATTACAGGCATGAGCCATTATGCCTGGCCAAAATAGGAAAACCTTTTTCTCTTCTCTGTGTTCTCACACGACACTTCTGACAACCAATGTGTGGGTTTTCCACGCCAAGCAATTCTCCTGTTCTCTGTGGCCACCAACCAGGTGCCCCTCAAGTTAACTCAATTCTGCCTCTGTCTACCTGGAATTAGCAGACCCCATGGGTTGAGGCTCACTCAGTCTCACAAGGCTCCCCCATCTCAGGTCTGTGCCTCCTGAACATCTCACTGATGGGCTGTAAATTAGGGGTATTCATGACCCCCTCCTCAGGTTTGATAATTTGCTAGAATGGCACAAAAAACTCAGGAAACATTTACTCATGGTTATCTATCTATTATAAAGGATACAATAAGTACAAGAGATGTACAGGGCAAGGTGTGGGAGAGGGGCACGGAGCTTCCCTGCCCTCCCCGGGTGTACAACTTTCCAGCACCTCCACCTGTTCAGCAGCCCAGAAGCTCTCCAAAGCTTGTCCTTTTGATTTTTTACAAAGGCTTCATTATGTAGGCATGATGGATTACATCGCTAGTCTCTTTCCCCTCCCCAGATATTGGCGGTGGGGTGTAGGGGACGGTGTGGGGCCG
Organism: Avahi laniger; assembly: GCA_963575035.1. Classification (NCBI taxonomy): domain Eukaryota; kingdom Metazoa; phylum Chordata; class Mammalia; order Primates; family Indriidae; genus Avahi; species Avahi laniger. Next base: position 778 of record CAUYSK010052244.1, read on the forward strand.
AAAGTTCCAACCCTCTAATCACATAGTTGGTTCTGGCAACCAGCACCCCCATCCTTAGGGACAGTCCAAAAGTCACCTCATTAACACAAATAAACTCAGGCGTGGTTCACAGGGGCTTGTCATGAATAACAAAAGATGCTCCTTTCACCTGTATTGCTCCAGAGCTATTTCAGGAGGGGAGCCAGTGACATAAACCAAATATTGTAACAAAAGATGCTCCTGTCATTCTTATAACTTAGGAAGTTACAGAGGTTTTAGGAGCTCTGGCCAGGAGCTAGGGATGAAGACCAATTATATACATTTCTTATTATATCACAATATCATACCATTTATCCAAAACCAGCAAGAAAGAAAACAGGTCAAGATCTTGGCATCCATCCCAGAGTGATGGAGATAGGTGACCTTTCAGACAATTCAAAATAGCTGTCCTGAAGAAGCTCAGTGAATTTCAAGACAACACACGGAAGGAATTCAGAAGCCTATCAGAGAAATTTAACAGAGATTGAAATTAAAAAAAAAAAATCAAGCAGAAATTTTAGAGCTTAAGAATTCAACTGACAAACTGACAAATGCATCAGAGTCTCTCAACAGCAGAATTGACCAAGCAGAAGAGAGAATTAGTGATCTTGAAGACAGGCTATTTGAAAATACACAGTCAGAAGAGAAAAAAAGAAAAAAAAATAAATAAGAATCAAGATGCTCACAAAATCGAGAAAATAGCCTCAAAAGAGCAAATCTAAGAGTTATTGGCCTTAAGAGGTAGGGAGAGAGATAGGAGTAGAAAGTTTATTCAAAGATCTCGATATCCTTCTTTTAGAAAGTTTCTGTTAATGTTAGCGACAGGAAATTTAAATTTGTGCTAGAAATCCTAGTAGTTAAGCAAAATTGTCTATTAAAGTCCAAGACGTAAATTAAGATATAAGTTGTATTATCCAGGAGGAAGAATTAAGTATAGCTACTTCAAAACAGGCATAGTCACTAGAACTTAAAAGAGTCTGTAATCGTTAAGACATTTTGCCAAAAGCTTCCACAAAGAAGAATAGGCTTATGAATGGCCTAATTTGTTGTGTAGTACCGATCTCGGTGATGATGAATCAACAGATACTTAATGAAGAGGATAAGTTTATGCTTTTTTCTTCTTAGTCTATAATCTTCTGCAAATTTGATTTTAAAGTTGCTTTGGACATTATGATGACGATGATCACTATCTGTGTACTCACAAGTAACATTCACAACAGCAGCTCCAGTGTACTAAGCCCTGCTCTGTGCTGGGCCCTTTTACAGCATTTACTGCTCACAGCCACTCTATGAAGTAAGTATTATTTCCATTTTATATTGTCTAGAGGACACTGAGGCTCAGGGACATGCCACACTTTGCGCAAAAACATACCCTTCAGTAGATGGCAGAGTCAGAATTCAAACCCACAATCTGTCAACTTTCTACTGCACTGCTTTGCTTCCATTACTGTTTCGTTGCATTACTCATCCTCCTCTTCCTGCAAGAGGTAATGCCCTTCTCCAATCAATACATTCTTTCCACAGCTTTTGAAAGTGTAAAATTGGCTAAAAATCTTCTTTTCTTTCCCGCAAAATTTTAGAAAAAATAAAGTGTTGGTTTTGACCCTCTGTACGATGCCTCTCTTTCTTGATCTTTTAGAAACGAGAAACAACTAACCCTGTATTTACAGCACTTTATCTCGTTGCTTGGCTCTGGTGATTCCTGCACAATTTTGATTCCTGTTGATCCATGCCAACTTCGTTTACCATTAATGACATATATTAAACACCCTTTGGTGACAGCCACTGGGATACAAAGACAGTCAAGGCAAGAGCTTGCAGTCCCATTAGGGAAGCAGGATGTGTGCAGGGTGGAATGCTCACCCTTGATCTAGGAGACTGTGACTCCTCCTCCAAGAAATATGTTTGCTTAAGGCCAGGCCTGTACCAGAGAAATCACAGGCTAAATAGGCTTGCTGCCTCCCACCTAGTCTCTGTGGTGTGAACTGGAATTCTTACATTGAGGTTCAGGGTCCAGAGTCAGTAATTGCTGTGTGTGTGTGTGTGTGTGTGTGTGTGTGTGTGTCTGTGTGTGTAAGGGGATTGCAGAGAACAGAAAAGGAATTAGAAAGAGGAGGGTTTAGGGGACATTGGAGTCAGGCTGATCAGCAGGGACTACGCCATACACATTTGGGAGAAAAGGGAAACTACCTTTGCCAGCTGTCGTCCTGTCTGTCAGATCCAAAGTGCTAGACTCAAACGATTCTGGGCCTGGTTCTGTTTTACCACCCCCACACAACCTACTGTGCTAGTCAGGGTGGGCTAACCACTGCAACTGACAACCCCTGAATCTCAGTGGCTTAACCCAATGACAGTTTACCTCTTGCTTATTTTACACTCCAGGAAAAGGGTGTGAGCTAAAGGAAGTCTAGGCTCTTTAAGGTCATTTGAGGACACAGACTCTTTCCTTACTTGTGTCTCTGTCTTCTTCCAGATCCTCAGAGTCCCTTCCATTAAGCTGGTGGATGGAGCAAGAGAAGATGGGGGGATTCTATGGGCTGGGCCTGGAAGTGGTGCTCATGAACTCCACTCATACTCCATTGGCCAGAGCCCGGCTGTGGCCATACCTAGCTGCAAGGGAGGTTGCAAGTTGGGCCTAACTGTGCCGAGACCAAGAGGAGAACATAGACAGCTGTCTTTGCCACACTTGGTGAGTCACTGTCCCTTGGTTTATTCTGTATGCCATTTATTCAAAAGCCACTTATTCAGCAACTGCTGAATATCTCGCTCTTTTTGACTAAGAATATTCTTTTAGCCACTCATAGTGAATTAATATACTAACACAAACCTAGAGTGGCTTGTTCATGGTAGAGCAGCACTTTACTCTGAACAGTCTTGGCATTTAGGAGTTGCTGCCTGGTGAGAATGGTCAGAGTAAGGGGCACATAACAGAAAGAGCTTGGGACTGCTGGGTCTAATCTTAGTTTGGCCCAAGCAAGTTGTTTTAGAAAGGATGCCTACATCTCTGGACCTCAGGGCCTCCCACCTGCACAGTGAGGACTTGAACTGGACAGGTTTCTAAGTTCCCCTCTCACCCTGAGGGTCTCTGAAATCACTGAAAACAACTGAGGAATTATGTTAGATTATGACCAAACTTTGGTGTTTTTGCTTAACTGTGTGTCTTTCAGCCCTAAAAGCACCACCACGTGGCTTTGGAAAAGACAGCAAAAGATAGCACTCTCTGCTTTTGGTTAAGTCTCCATCTGGAAGAAGATTCTAAAAAGCATCTCTCTGACTTTGGGATCATCTTACTTTTTTGTCAGCACATGCACCTGCCTGATGACATTGTGAAAATCTAACACTCATATTGATCTGCATTCCCTAATTTCACACTACCTACTGCTAAGACAGCAGCACATAAATTGGATTGTAGACAAAGTCACTAATTATCCACAAAGTAGCAAATCCAAGTACCCATAATTAGGAATTAATACAAGCATGGTTTGCAGAGGCCCAATTTATTGTTCCTTTGCTAAAAGAAACTTTAGTTTTGGATCCAATGACCCTGATCATTATTTAATAAAGTTGATGGGTTTTTATTACCTGAACTGACCATTAGTTTAGCACCTGAATTCTCTCATTTGTTTAATCATCTCCCTTAAGCACGTTTGTGTTTTTGGTAAGCACCTATAATATTCTCTTTACTAATTCACATCAAACAATCCCCTTTCAACTGTTTCTTTGTCCTTGCTGGTTTTCTCTAATTCCTATTTTTATCATCCTGTATTCTGGGATCTCTATCTGATCTTAAGTAGGAAGCAACTTTCTGATTGCCGGAAGGTGGGTTCCTCAGCTGTCTATGTCCACTTCAGAGCTCCTTTAACCTCTGCCTGCCTTCCACCTTCTTACTAAAAAGGTAAATACTAGTTGGAGTTTTAGTTTGGTAAATAAGTATGTCTATGATATTGTACTGGGTTGAATAGTGTCCCCCCAAATTCATATCCACTCCAACCTCAGACTGTGACCCTATTTGGAAATAGGGTCTTTACAGATGTAACTAAGGTAAGAATCGAGATGAGGCCCTAAATCTAATGCCTTATAAGGACAGAAAAGGACACACAAAGACACAGAGAAGAGGATGATGTGAAGATGGAGGCAGAGATTGGAGTGATGCTGCCACAGGCCAAGGAATGCCAGGAGTGAGCAGAGGCTGGGCAGTGTCCTTCCCTGGAACTTTCAGAGGGAACATGGCCCTGCCGGCACCTTAATTTCAGAACTCTGGGCCCGGAACTGAGAGAAAATATATCTCTTTTGCCTTAAACCTCTAAGTTTGTGGTCATTTGTTATGACATTCCAGGGAAACTAATAGAGATTTGTTTTTTCTTTCCCTTTTTGTTTTGTTCTTATTACTATATACGAACTATTTTTATGGAATATTATTCAGCCATAAAAAAGAAGGAAATCCTGTTATTTGCCAAAACATGGGTGAATCTGGAGGATGTTATGCCAAGTGAAATAAGCCAGACACAGAAAGACAAATACTGTGTGATCTCACTTACATGGTGTAAAATCTAAAGAAAAAAGTCAAACCCATACAACCAGAGAATGGAGCCATGGTTGCCAGGGGCCGGGAGGTGGGGACAATGGGGAGATGTTGGTTAAAACCAACAAACTTTGTTATAAGATGAGTAAGTTCTGGGGATCTAATGTACAACACGACGACAGTCGTTAATAATACCGTGTCGTTTACTTGAAATTTGCTAAGAGAGTAGATTTTAAGTGTCTTCACCACAACACACACACACACACACACACACACACACACACATACACACACCCAAGTGGTAACTAATTGTGGCAATGGACATGTTCATTAATTTGATGTGGTAATCATTTCACAATGTATTCATATATCAAGCCACACATTGTACACCTTGAATACACATAATTTTTACTTGTCAATTATACCTCAATAAAGCTGGGAAGGAAAGGAACTCTTCTTGCCTTGGGTAAAACCAGGGACACGCTGGGTGCTGAGTTTGAGATGGCCTCGGAGCAAAGATACAGGAGTGAACGTTGCTGAAACCGGGAGTTCAGATCCTGGCACTCGAGGGGCAGTACTAGTCCTCACAGTGGAGTGAGTGACACAGGGGGAGGTTTGGCTCAGAGGGGCAGTGGCTTGTCTGAGAAGCCCACCTGAATCCTTTAATCTGTCCCTGTCCTACCTTCTGGACTCAATCTGTACTGATCCTTTTTTTTTTTTTTTTTGAGACAGAGTCTGGCTCTGTTGCCTGGGCTAGAGCGAGTGCCATGGCGTCAACCTAGCTCACAGCAACCTCAAATTCCCGGGCTCAAGTGATCCCTCTGCCTCAGCCTCCCGAGTAGCTGGGACTGCAGGCATGTGCCACCACGCCCGGCTAATTTTTTCTATATATATATATTTTTAGTTGTCCAGATCATTTCTTTCTATTTTTTAGTAGAGACAGGGTCTCGCTCTTGTTCAGGCTGGTCTCGAACTCCTGACCTTGAGTGATCCACCCACCTCGGCCTCCCAGAGTGCTAGGATTACAGGTGTGAGCCACGGTGCCCGGCCCTGATCCTTATTTTATCCTTTCCTCCCACCTGCAGCAGATCCCCGGAAAAACACTACCTCAAGCTTTTATAAGAGAAGCTGATTAAAAGTTATCTGTGACTTTTTATAAACTGAAAATAACTTTAGTTTTCCTCCTGATTATAGAAGTAATATGTGCTCACTGTAAAACAACAACAGACCCTACAGAAAGGAAACAAAAACTTAAAATCACCTGGAATTCCACCACCCAAAGATAATTTTTTTTCTGTGTCGTATATCCAAATGCATATGTATTATTTTCTAAAAATAATTTCTATACTAACGTATGAATTGTATAGTTTTTATAAAAATAGTTTGTTTTTGTGTCTGATTGCTTTTACTATCTGCTTTTTAAAAAACACTTAAATTGAGTCTATCTTCCACATAAACAAATGCAGCTCCGTCTTGTTCTCTTTATAGGCTACAAAGTACCCCCGTAATATTGTGTACCGTAGTTTAGCTAAACAAATTGTTACCAATAAATGTTTAGATTATCAAAGTTTTGCTATTATAAACAATTCTGTGATAAATTTCACTTATACATATTTTTGGGTACATATCTGATTTTTATACAGTGTAAGATTCCCCAAATTTCTGAGCCAAAGAATATACACTTTTGGGGGAGTGTTAGATATATTCTGCCAATTGCTGTCCAGAAAGGATAGTATATGGTGACTCTTGGTACTTTTTAAAAACAGTATATCCTAATTTTTTTTTCCTTTTTTTTCAGAAGGGTACTAGAGGCAGCAAAAGCAGCCAACCAGCCAGTGCCAGTATATCCTAATTTTTAATTGCAGTAAATATTCCCTGATTATCTTAGTAAAACTAACATAATCTTGCTGTTACTAACACCTAAGTTAGAAAGGATCTTTTAAAGAAAGTTTCGTACAGTAATTTGAATTTTTTTGGAGAGCATTTTTCTTCTGTTTTCTCCTCTCTACCTTTCTATCCTGTCTCATTTTGGTCTGAAAGTGCTTTGTGATCACAGTGTCCCTGTATTATTTACTACTTTGTGACTTTTATAAGCACCAATTGACTGTGAACATCATTTTCCATGATGTATGTCTTTTTATAATTCAGTGGTAAGTGCATTTCCCCAATTCTATTGAACTATATCTCTTCAAACCTTTGGGATTGTCAAGATGAGTTAGTAAGAGGCAGGATTTGGATCTGTTTCCTGCAAAAGTGTCAATATTTGTTAAAACAAAGAGTACCCCCAATGGAGTGCCATCTGTCTTTGTCTTTCAGGGCCTGCCGGAAAATCTTTTCCCAGCCAAGAGACGATTATTTGGCATAACCGACACTGAAATTCTGCACGGTGGTTTACAGATCAGAAACTGGCTTATGTAAACAGATACCTTGCTATGTGAAAACTGGAAGCATAGAAACGTGCTTCATTTTTGAAACTATAAATGAGGAATTGTTTACTTTACCAAAGTGTTTCCTGTAAGAATCTTTTAATCAGCAGGGTTACCTAGTTGATGTAAACATTCAGATCATTCACAAGTTATTTTGTTGTACAGATTTTTAGGAAGTGAACAGTTGATAAGGTGAGACATGAGTCCCCTCTCATAGTTTTATTACTTCAACCATGCTGCCTCCAAAGCAAGTAAGCTCACTACTTTCTCCTATTACATATGGAGACTCAGTTCTGTTGCAGTTTTCAGGCTGAAGCGTAGCATACAAAGTCCAGCACATTAGAGTTGCAGTCCCCAGGTCTATGCTGGTACCTCAGCCCCATCACCAATAGCCCTTCTTTTAGGAGGCAAGCATGTCCAACATGCTTCTGAGTATGGTCACTTACCTAGTCTGAGTTTCAAAGGAGAGTCTTAGCTACCTGGATTCCTTTAGAGAAAACTCAGATTCCTTCCAACAGCAACCTGAAGAGTAATTCAAGAGGTCATCTTGGGTAAGAGTTGTGAAAGTTGATCATACAAATTGTATGATTTTTGTCATACCCAACTAAAACGGAGTTGAGAGGCCAGAGAGAAAAAGCACTCAGGGCATGTAACATTGCTCCAAGAATGTAGGTTCTGTGAGCCTGGCTGCTGAAACTGCCTGCTGTAACCTGAAACCAGTTTTATCTAATAGCTGCTGAAACAACCTCCTGCAACTCTAAGACTAGTTTTACCTGTTGCTGTCACTTACCAATCAAAATTTGCCAGCTCCCCAAAACCTTACTAGTACCAATAAACTTTCTCAAAAAGCACTACATAATATTTCTCTCTCTTTTTTAAATAAAACCTCTAACCTTCTCTTTGCTCTTCAGACATACCCAACCAAGACCACCCAGTCTGCAGTATTCCCCAAATTGCAATTCTTTCTTCCTAAATAAAATGTTTTAATTTCAGTGATTCATCTCTTTTTTTAATTTAACTTCAACAGAGTGAAATTCTTCAAAATATATGAGATAGCTTTCAGAGTCCCTTTCTCCTCCTACAGTATATTGCTTAGTGGGATGTTAGCCTCTCAGAATTTCTATCCATCTGTGTCTCATCCAGCTCTCCCTGAAAATGAATTAATTTGGGATCCTCAAACCATCTGCAGAGTCTGCCTCAACAACACTCTTACGACCCCAAAACACTCCATCCAGCTATGTCATTCCTTCCAAGTTTATTTCTAACCGATACTGCCACCCCTCCTTTGGACCTTTGTCTAATCTCCCTCTTCCCAAGAAAAGAACAGTCATCCCAGCCTCGATCAGGGCTCTAGGCCAGTTCCTCCAGTTGTCCCTCCCTTGGGTTGGAATAGACCTTTTCTCACTGCAAGGCAATCAGCTGCTCTTCACACATCTTAGACCAGTTTAACTAGATCCAGCTAATCCCTGAGGATCTTGGCCACCATGGAATTACATAATTCCAGCTTCCAAAGACACATGGGCATGCTTACCACACAGGCCTTTAGTGTGGGCTAAATTAATCAATTCAATAAATATTTAATGAGCACCTGCTATATATTAGGCATTGTTCTGAGAATAAAACAAAGCCCCAGAGTGAATGAAGCTTGCAGTCTACTTGGGAGAGACAGACAATAAACAAATAATTTGTCAGGGGATAATAAGAGCTAAAAAGAAAAATAAAGCAGGGGAAAAAGGATGAAGAGGAGGAGAGTGATGATATATATACGGCACACACATCTGTGTTACATGGGGAGGTAGGCAGGGAAAGTCTTACCTGATGGAGGACTAAAGTCACCAGTTATCTGGGGGACAAAGTGTTCCAGGTAGCGTGAGTAGCATTTTCAATTGCCCTGAGATAGGAGAGTACTAACTATTTCAAGTGCAGAGGCCAGTGTAGTAGGAGGCGAGAGTGGTGCCATGCACCAAATCATACCGAACATCACAGAGTATGGTGAAGAATTAGCATTTTACTCTGAGAAGCTATTAGAGGATTTCAAACAAGAGATTAATACATGCAAAACACAATACACTGCCCACAGTAAGAACTCAGAAAACCTTAGCTTTTATTTTTACTTTCCTTGACTCTAAAGGAGATCGCCATTCTGCTTTATAGGAATGGTATTTTTGAATGGCCTTATTCTCTGCCTTCCTCTTCTTCTTCTTCTCTTTCTGTTTTGTCAAAGCCATAGATAAGAGCGATCATCTTTCTCTTCTTGGGCCCAGCTCTTGTCAGTGGCTGAACGGCCGTCTCTTTGAGACCCAACACCATGTCTTTAATTAAGTTGCAGGGTTCTAACTGAGAGATGTTTGAAGTTGATGTGGAAATTGCCAAACACTCTGCGACTATCAAGACCACGCTGGAAGATTTGGGAATGGAGGATGACTCAGTTCCTCTACCAGATGTTAATGCAGCAGTATTTAAAAATTGTCATTCCGTGATGAGCCCACCACAAGGACGACCCTTCTCCTCCCGAGGATGATGAGAACAAAGAAAAGTGAACAAACAACATCTCTGTTTGGGACCAAGAATTCCTGAAAGTTGACCAAGGAACACTTTTCAAACTTATTCTGGCTGCAAACTACTTAGGCATCAAAGGTTTTCTAGATGTGACATGCAAGGCTATTGCCAACGTGGTCAAGGGGAAAACTTTTTACTGAAGAGGAGGAAGCCCAGGTAGGCGAAGAGAACCAGTGGTGTGAGGAGAAGTGAAATCTTGTGTCTGACACTGTAACACTATAAGGATTGTTCCAAATACTAGTAACACTGCTCTGTTTATAATCGTTAATATTAGACAAACAGTAGATAAATGCAGCACTAAATCAATTGTATTAGCTGAATTGTCCTCACTGCATGTGTAGTTTGAGTACAGATTCTAAACCTGTGGCTGACTTTCTTCTAGTATGATCGAGAGTTCCTTTTTTCTTTGCTGTGAATAAAACTGAACTGTTCTCTATAGAAAGTGGCATTTTGGGCTTCCCCTCTTTTTTGTAAAGCAATTTCTGCCTAGTTTACTGTCCGGTTAACTTTAGTGATCTTTTTTTTTTTTTTTTGGGTAAGGGAGTGATGGAACTTCAGTGACCTTTAAAAGTTGGCATTGTACATAAAACAACTTGCAAAAAGTTTTCTGAAAGATAATTAACAAATTCTCTTTCAGAAATATTATCTTTTTTAAATTTCAGAATATTATGGAGGAGCAAATGTTTTGGTTACATAAATTGCTTTTGTACTGTTTGAGTCAAAGTCAAGTGTGCCCATCCCCCAGATAGTGTGCATTGTACCCGCTGGGTGCAAATTTACCCATCCCCTCCTCCCACCTCCCAGCTGCTTGATTTCTGATGAATGTTATTTCCATATGTGCAGAAATATTATCTTAATTCATGAGTTGGAAACTGGAGAAAGGCTACTTGAAGCAAACATTCTAAGTGGGGTCATGGAAATGTCTTTCAGCCTCCTATAGTCAAGGAGCACCGCTGGTATTGAGTAGCCGGTACATAATAGGGCTCCCTCAATTGGATTTGAGGACTTTCTTTTTTTTTTTTTTAATTTTTAATTTTCTTCACTTTGAATATATTGCCTAGAGATCTAGTTACTTCCCAGCTTGTGTTTTTTTAGGAAGGTAGGGGAGAAAGGGAACTGCATGATTTGCTAGCTTTTCAATTAAAAAAGGCACTTAATATCTGCCCCCCAAAGAATGGTATTTTCTTTTCTAAAATATGGCAGAAAAGATGGAAAGCAAATATAAAAATCCTGATCTTATAATCTTTAGGTGCAATTTAGCATCCTGTGTCTATAAGAGGTTGCATTACTAGAAAATTAAGTCCCTGTGTCCAAGACTTTGGATATTTCTCTACATTCTGCTATTCACTAACGTATTAATTTTCATTTTTTTAAAATAAAAGTTTCCTACCTTTTAAAAAATTTTTGGCTTGCTGACTGGAGCAAGAGTATTTTTTTAATTCCTTATTATGGACATTTTCAAACTTAATGCAAAATTAGATAGAACACCCAGCTCCAAGCAATTATGAATTCAAGGCTAATCTCGTTTCTTCTATACTGCCATCCGTTTTCCTCCCCTTTCTTACACTGAATTATTTTAAGGCAAATCCCCATCATATCTTTTTATCCATGAATGCTTCAGTATGTATCTCTAAAAATAAAATCTTTTCCTTTTTGCATTACCACAAGACCATTATCATATCTAAAAATTTGACAATAATTTCTTAAAATCATCAAGAATCCAGTCGGTCATCATTTCCCTGGTTGTCTCATTAATGCTTTTTAAAAAAATAATTGACTTGTTTAAATCAGGATCCAAATATTGCATTTGGTTGATAGGTCTTGTAAATCTTTTTAAATCTGACTATTCGCCCTCCATCTTTGTTTTCTCTCCATTTCTTGTCATTTAATTGTTGAAGAAATCCAGTCATTTGTTCTTTGGGTTTTGTTGAATGTATCCCCATGGAGTCATTGAATATGTTCCACTTCCTCCCTATTTCCTACAGACAGCAGCTAGCTCTGGAGGCATAATCAAGTGGGAATTTTTTGGTGACTACCTCATAGGAGGTGCTGAGGACTTCCCATTGCATCTCAACCAGAGGCACCTCCTGCCTCGTTGCCTCTCTTTTTGTGGTGTCAGGATGGGTGGGTTCAGTTGGCATCAACCTGATCCATCCATGGTAAAGTTCCCTGTGGGCCTTTTCATCTGGTGGTTCTATCGGCCATCAACAGTTACTGCCTATTCCAATGGGGTGCCAACAGCATGCCTTTCACAGAGGTATGGTGCTTTGACCATTTTGCTTTCAGTTAACATTAAAGCGGCACTGTTATGGGCAACAAAGTTCATGGGACTCTCCGAGGGGAAAAAATGCGGGTGGATAGAGGAGGAATTGGTGACCAAAAAGTTAGGAAAAAGCCACCTACGACGGACTTCTCTTGCTGCAGGTTCCAAGGCCCACTCACATGTGAAAGCTCGCAGGGAGTCCTTCAGGAAAGCAGTCTGTTTAGCTTCGTGCGACTCTGAATTTTCCAACTTTACTTGACTACACTTTTTCCTTTATCATATTTCTTACTATCCATTGGAACATGCTTTGGAGAAATACTATTTTAGTGTCTAGGCTGCTTAAAACAATACCATGTAATTCATATATGCATGTGTTTCTTAGCTGTCTGGAACCAACTTAGTCTTTGGAAGCCCATGTTCACTCAGTGGCCGTAAGCCGACTGCATTCTTGGGAAAGCCTTGGGTAGTAGAATTGGCAGTATTTCTGGCAAAGCCTCCTTGGGAAACTCTGAATTGAGATTATGTCCCTGGAATGAATGTGTGAGCCAAGGAAGAAAATACCGGTTTCACTTATCACCTCCTTGAGAAATGCTGTATTGGTGTGCCCCGTAGGCAGCTAGTGCTAGGTGTAGTTACTCTCTGTCTCCATTGCTTTCCTCCACATAGTCTTGAACCTGCCTAGGGGGTCATTTCCCTTTATGTTTCCCTGGGTCACACTGCTGTCGACTCTGTCTCACCACCTTTGCAGTCAGAGTGGTTAGGTGATGGCAAGTACAAGGTCCCAACAAAGAGAGGATTTAGCAGATTCCTTGATTAACTTTCCAAGGGCCTTGAGGAAGAAGTGTCCACTTTAATTACATTTTGCTTATCAGCTTGCTTTTATTTATTTATTTTTAATTTTAAAAAATTTTTATTTTTAAATTAAAAAATTGTTTTAATTAATTAATTTTTTCTTAGAGATGGGGTCTCGCTATGTTGCCCAGGCTGGTCTTGAACTCCTGACCTCAAGTGATCATCTTGCCTCAGCCTCCCAAGTAGCTGGGACTACAGATGTGCACCACCACACTCAGCTAATTTTTCTATTTTTAGTAGAAACGGGTTCTTGCTCTTGTTCAGGCTGGTCTCCCACTCCTGAGCTCAAGCGATCCTCCCGCCTCGGCCTCCCAGAGCACTAGGATTACAGGCGTGAGCCACTGCACCCGCCCTCTGCTTGCTTTTAAAGAGGTACAACCAGTAGCTGTTAGCTGTGCGGGGTGCTGATTTCTGATCCGCACCTTTGTGGTCAGAGGCAGACGATGGCCCTGCCCTCCCTCCTGGGATATTTAAACTAGTCATGATTTAGCTGAGCCGATGTGGAAGTAGGTGCTTACGGGGAGCGGGAGAAAGCTGGGGAAAGCATGAGTAGTGAGCAGTCCAGTGTGAGGGGAAGTGGAGACCCCGTGTTGTTTCACTATTAAGAGGGTCCAGTCCCATGACTGATGTGTGCTGTGTTTGGGATCCCATAAACTGGTGGTACTCAGAGTCAGCCAGGGTGCAGCATGGTGGTGCCAGGTGAGAGATTCACTTTGATAGGACTCTGGCCAGTAGCTGGGGATACAGAATTAGGGCCAATCCCCAGGGGAGGAGCTGGGCAGGGGGGCTAGGATCCCCGCCATGAGCTGCCTTGGTCTCGATGGGCTCAGAAACTTGGCAATGCCGAGTATGCTTGTGGGAGGCCTCTTTGGCTAAAGCAATAGGGCCTAAACATTAACTGACACAACCTAACATCCAATGTTATGAGACAGGCTGGAATTGAGTGATTAATAAGACCATAGACGCTGATGCCAGACTTCCAGGTTCAAATCCTAGCTCTGCTGCTCACTAGCTGTGTGACCCTAGGCAAGTTGCTCCACTTGCCCGTGTCCCAGTCTCCTCATCAGTAAAATGGGGATTAAAAATAGTACTTCTCTCATAGGGTTGTTACAAGGATTAAAGGAGTTAAGATGCGTAAAAGCACTTAGAACAGTGCCTGGCACAAGGTAAGGTGCTGAGTGTTACCTGTTACTATTGCGTTGTGGGCTTAGAGAACAGATCAGTGATTTTGGTCTGCTGGGCTTCAGGGAAAGGGCTAGAACTTCAGTAAGGCCTCGGGGATCTGAGCGTGAGCTGGATGCGCTGTGGGCAGGAGGGAGGGTGCTCCAGGGCAGGTGGACCACAGCCAAGGCAGGGAGGGAATGGACATAGCTTGCGGGTGAGACAGGGAGGGACAGCTCGCTTTGTCCCCCACCACCCCCAAGACACAGCTGTTTGGGGATAAGGAGGAGTAGAGGCACCCCTCCCAGGCTAACAGGCCCCCATCATGCTTTGCTGCTGTTTTCCAGGTAAAAATGAGGTGACAGCCAGGCTCACGTCTGTGTCCCTAGGTTGCCTGATCTACCCTGTTGGCCTTCTCTAGTTGCTCCCAGGTGTCTCCCATCCTGTTCTCTTTAGAACAATCACAAAAGTTTCAGCTAAACTTAATATCAGGTTATAACTTTCTTTTTCTGATCACTCAGCTTATTTTTTCTTTTTCTCATCTACATGAGACAAGAAGATTTGGCTCATTCTGGGAAAAAGGGAAACCTTCCCCGAGATCCTTAAACACATCTTCCCTCGATAATAATAGTGATGATAACTTAGTGAAAGTGGGGTAGGGGGAGCGCCCTGAAACTGCCAGACAAGTACGGCTGAGTGCCCAGAAGTCCCAGGGTCAGAGGCGTCCGTGGCAGCCAGCTGCCTGGCCTGTCCGCACCCGGGGCTTTGTGCAGTCACTGTCCCAGCTTTCCAGGGGAGGACACCGCCCTTCTGTGCCAGCCAGGCCTCCAGCTGTGCGCACCCTCCGTGGTGATTTGGGATCTAGTTCATCTCATTATATAATTGGCTAATACCAGGCCAAGCGACTGCTTTTTGCCCCCCTTCCTTGTCCCACCCATTCTCATTTTTTTTTTTAATCTGGTCCTTTCCACTTTGGGCTCTAGAAATATACTTCTTGTTTTTGTTACATTTTTTTTAAAAGTCACTCAACAACCTTCCTCTAACTCTGCCAGTGCCCACTGCCTTCTGCTCAGAACGAGCAATTTCCTCCTGCCTCTTCTCTCTCACGTTCCCCATGTCCGCTTTGGGTCATCCTCGGCCCTGTGCTTCTGCACAAAAGCATCCTGGATATTGAGCATCTATTTCTTCCCAACTCTCACTTCTGATTATGTCCTTCTGTCTTCTCTCAGCACCACCTCTGGACCAGTTCAGCCCAGTGTGGTGTGGGTCTCAGCCCTGGGTTCAGACATGTCTGCTGTGAGTCATAGAGCAGCTTGCTGTGGTAAAGGCAAACCTCGCTGGCGTCTAGTAAACGTTGGTAGTTTCTAACAGGCTGCTATGGCATTCTCTAATTAGCACCCTCGGTCCCGGTGCCAGTCTGACCTCCCAATTCATAATCATTGCTAACCCTAAAAAGTAGGTACAAGTTGGGCACAGAGGTGCGTGTCTATAGTCTCAGCTACCCGGGAGGATCACTTGAGTCTAGGAATTTAAGGCTGCAGTGAGCTATGATCACACTTGTGAATGAATAGCCACTGTACTCCAGCCTGGGCAACATAGTGAGACCCCATCTCTTAAAAAAAAAAAAGTAGGGACAGTGTATACTTGGTGCTGCCCACTTAGCAAACATGAGATGCTAAAGTTCTTACTATTTGTTGCTAAGTTCTTCGTGAATCTGAGTCAGCTTGTTATTTTCCCTATTCAGTCTCTAGAGGAGGAATGTGCTGCTTCTCTGGCTTGGCACTCTGGGTGAGGAGAAAGGTGTGAGATGCTACTAAGGCCAAATACGTGACCTGCCTCCCTTTCACGATAGTTTCCAGACATGGTCTCAACGACTAAGTCTAGAACTGCCTCAAATTTTACCTTCTGATGGGAGAAGTGATTCCACCACAGAAAGAAGTTGCCTCATAAGAATGAAAAGATAGCTTCAAAAATGCTGTCAATAGTTGATGAAGCAACCAGTTCAGGTCA
This sequence comes from Avahi laniger, assembly GCA_963575035.1. Classification (NCBI taxonomy): domain Eukaryota; kingdom Metazoa; phylum Chordata; class Mammalia; order Primates; family Indriidae; genus Avahi; species Avahi laniger. Next base: position 16,589 of record CAUYSK010052244.1, read on the forward strand.
CGCTGGGTAGCCAGCCACTCCCGGGTTGAGAAAACCAATGGCTGATAAAAAGAGGAAGCACACCTGAGCCAACTTGCTCATGAGCTGAAATATTCAAATGTGGGTACAAAGCGGTTACCTAATTCTTGCACCTGTTCTGACTCAGCTCACACCAAAGTGCTGAACCAGGATTTAGCAGGATGTCAGTACCAGTGGCAGAAGCAGAATATTTCACAGTGATACCACCCAAATGGTGCCAGGGAAAGGAGGAGAGAGCCTTTCATCTAACAGCCTGCCTTCCCTGGGGTAGCCTGCAAAATAAGTTAACACAGATCTGACATTTCAAATTTGCCAATTGTAGAATTTAAAGTTTATCAGTGGGATTTTTGTTTCATGATTGCTGCTAAAAAAATTTGAACCAATCACATGACTATATATAATTTTCTCTGATTTAATTACTGCTTAGAAACGAAGTTGCCAGACTTAGGTGCCCAGGAAAAGACAGGAGCACCGTGCATCGCATTACTCATGGTGCTTAAGGTGGAGTCAGTATTGATCAAAACCTTTCAGCAGCCTTTAGTCTACATCCAGTGGTTTTAAAGTGATGTGTAATTAGCTGACTTATTTTGTGGTCCCTTCTTCATGACTGTGTGTTGGACAGTATCAAAAGAGATTTGCCTGCAGGTGTTTATATAAATCTTTAAGTTCGGTGTCTTAATGGCTTCCACAAAAGGTAACTGAAGAACTTTTATTTGCAGAATATGGAAGTGCTTTCAAGTACTTGTGGGAGAAAATCTTGAAAAGATGGTAGATGTTTTTTGTTGTTTTGTTGTTGTTGTTGTTGTTTTGAGACAGAATCTCACTCTGTTTCCCAGGCTAGAGTGCCCTGACATCAGCCTACCTCACAGCAACCTCAAACTCCCGGGCTCAAGCAATCCTCGGGCCTCAGCCTCCCAAGTAGCTGAGACGACAGGCATACACCAACATGCCCAGCTAATTTTTTCTATAATTTTTAGTTGTCCAACTAATTTCTTTCTATTTTTAGTAGAGACAGGGTCTCACTCTTGCTCAGGCTGGTCTTGAACTCCTGATCTCAAGCAATCCTCCTCCTCAGCCTCCCACAGTGCTAGGATTATGAGTGTGAGCCAGCTTGCCCCTGGCCGGTGGACCTGTTTTTAGGAGAGGTGGGAAACAATGGACTTTCTGGAATATAGAACAAAAGATATATGCATCTGCTTTAAACATCTTTTTATTAGTGCAATGTGTGGCTTATTTTATAAATAGTGAAACCTAAGCCTTGACAGCATTTTAATACTCCAGGGACTGCAACAAATGTGAAAAGGGCTAATTTGTTCATCGCAAGATCCAAATGAGTTATAGAATGATTAGAAAACCCAATTCAAAATAAATGTTGACTGAGAGCTGTTCCTGACAGGTGGAGTGTCTGCCACTTGGATGCATCTGAATCATCATCACAGAGTGGGCGAGGACCTGAGTTGGCATCTCCTCCAGCTTCCCCAGCCTCCAGTCCTGGAATTGATTCTTTGACAATCTAGAGGGTTGAACATGCCCAGGACTGCATCGGCAGCCCAGCTCATGGGTGCTCTCCCAGCTCTAAGTTTGTAAAGTCCTCCTGTGGCCTCTAACTGCTGGCCTGCTCTCTGGAACTTGCCAGAGTGAACCTCCCTTCTATAAGACAGGTTTTCTAATACTCGAAGTTGGGTCTCATGTGTCTCCTAATCTGTCCTTTTCCTTTTCAAGGCTGCTTCTGTGGATCTGCATCCTTCTGAGGTTGCTGACTTAATCAAAGTGGATAAACTGGCGAGAGGACAGGAGAGGTGGGGAGGGGAGAGGAGAGGAGGGGAGGAGAGGGGAGAGGAGGAGAGGGGAGAGGAGAGGA
>CAUYSK010052245.1:0-15660 GCA_963575035.1 Avahi laniger
AGTCCTAGCTACTCGGGAGGCTGAGACAGTAGGATTGCTTGAGCCCAGGAGTCTGAGGTTGCTGTGAGCTAGGCTGACGCCATGGCACTCACTCTAGCCAGGGCAACAAAGTGAGACTCTGTCTCAAAAAAAAAAAAAAAAAAACCCACAATGAGATACCACTTCATACCTACCAGCATGGCTATAATAAAAAAAAACCCAGAAAATAATAAGTGTTGGCAAGGAGAGGAGAAAGAGGAAACCTCTTGCTGGTAGGAGTACAAAATGGTACAGCCACTGTAGAAAACAGTTCAGTGGTTCCTTAATAGGTTAAACATAGAATTACCATATGATCTAGCAATTGCACTTCTAGGTATATATCCAAAAGAATTAAAAGCAAAGACTCAAACACTAATGTTCATAGCAGCATTATTCACAAATAGCCAAAAGGTAGAAACAACCCAAATGTCCATCAACTGATGAATGGATAAACAAAATGTGGCACATACATAAAAGGAATGAAATTCTGATACATGCTACGACATGAATAAACCTTGAAAACATTATGTTAAGTGAAATAAGCCAGATACGAAAGAACAGAGTATGGTTCCTCTTATATGAGATACCTGGAATAGGTAAATTCATAGAGACAGAAAATAGAATAGTGGTCACAAAGGGCTAGAGGGTAGGGGGAAAGGTAAGTTACTGTTTAATGGGTACAGAGTTTCTGTTTGGGATGATGAAAAAGTTCTGGAAATGGACACTGGTGATGGTTGTACAACATTCTGAATGTATTTAATGCCACTGAATTGTACACTTAAAAAAGATTACAATATAAATTTTATGCTACATGTATTTTACCACAATAATAATAAAAAAAGATAGTAAACCACCTTGCTCTGTCTCTTGCACACATTATCCCTAAAATGCATCTATGAAGAACCTCATCCCACGTTAGGTGGGAGGGATATAAAGATGACTAAGAGATGGCCCGTGCTCTCAAAGAGTTCACAGTGGGAGAGAACCATGCTCACAAAACCATGACACAGTGCAATTAACATGCCTGGCACCTAGTAGGTGTCCAGTCCATTTGCTAGCTAATTTGATGAATAAATGACTGAATGAGGTACTACTATTCAAGTGTGTATAAAGGGTGATGTGGTAGGACCTGAGCTTTCTATTTCTTTCTCATAAAGTGATCATGACCATAAACACAGCAGACGTTCAATGAATGCTTATCGTATGAATAATATCTATGAGGAATTATGTTAGCAATCATTAAGCACCGTGCCAAACGCCTTTACCTGCACCATCTCACTTATCTTTGCAACGGATACTATTACCAGCCCCTTTTTTGAGATGAGAACACAAAGCAGAAGGCAGAGTAGATAAACTTGCCCAAGGTCACACAACTCAGAGCTGAAGTCTGAGCCACAGATGCCTCTCTGTTGGTACTCCAGAGACTGGAGCAGGTTTTTTCCTGAAGCTCTGTTTAGCCTCTCTTGCAGGGAATGAATAATAAATGGCAACAGAGCACACTGCACCAGCAAAGTGCCAGGGCTCCAGAGTAGCATCAGTGTCGGGGGAAATGTCGTCAGCTGGAAAATTACTCATGCGGCTCATCCTGCCAAAAGAGAATGAAGGTCCTCGCTGGAGACTTAGGAAGAGCAATGATTCAGAATGAAAACCAAGCCCCTGAGGGCCAGTCTGAAATGTCACTGACAGTTCTCTTGAAAAGTTTTCAGATAGGGAGCTTTCCTCCCATTCTAAAAAGAACAGAATTGGATCTGAACGTTAAAGTGGTTGAGGTTGTGTTACTCCACAGTTCGGCACTGATTATATTTTTCTAATTTCTTTTTAGAAAATGCTCCTAAATAAAACCTTTTACAAACAAATGTCTTGCTGGTTATTATAGTAAGAAAAAATGTGTTCACAGCAGACATGCCAACTTAGCCCCAGCCCCACCGTGAGAGGCTGTTATTGCAGCCATTTGCGTTTCACTCAAAGGGACTGGTTCCATGAGGTTACTAAAGTATTTAATAAGGTTCATAAAACTGAGATTCATTTACTAAGGCCGTAGGATTGGACTGTTCCACCAACCCACTCTAACGAGACAGTGATTTCTACCTTGAGCGACAGCACAGTGCTGGCTAAGTTGGTTCTCTGGATTTCTGGCACGTTGGTGGTCAGCATTTCATCTCGGTAGGCACGTTCCGTGTACAGCCTGTAACACTTCCCTGGCCCAGTTCTCCCAGCTCTGCCAGCTCGTTGCTTTGCCTGAGCCTAGAGGGGTGAGCATATAAAAGTAACTTATCTGTTAAATGTAGCTTAACAGCTTTACCCAGGAAATCTGTTAAAAGGGGGACACTTAGCAACTGGCAAAATCGGAAATGAGGTTTATTTCACTTCCTTTAGGGTCATTTCCAAGACTACCAATGCTCTTCTCATCCCCTCTCCATACTCAGCACATTAGGGAAGTTTGTTCAGGGGAGGCAAATATAAGCAGGGTGAATGGAAGAAGTATTATAAAGATCTCAGAAATATACCTTCAAACTAGTGTGACACATTATAAAAGAGAAAGCATAAAACAAGATGACAAAACATCATCCTTACAGTTATGACCAACAATGTAAGTGAACTAAATAAATTATGTTAATCATACCAGTGATGACTCTGCGGCCATTTAAAAGTCAGGTTTGAGACGTTCCCTCACAAAAAGGAATGTTCACTTATAGTAAGTGAAGAAAAGCAAATTATACAACAATATAATACCAATTTTATAAAAAGTCTTTATATAATATATAAGCTACCAGAAGGAAATGACTGGGGGAAAAAATACCCTATAACTTTGATGGTAGGCTTGCAGATGAGTTCTATTTTCTTTAGACTTTAACAAATATTGAACATGTATTAATAGTCAGGAAAATGAAATACTTAAAAAATATATGAAACTGCATGGTTACATGACTACTAAAATTGCAACCATGAAAGAAACAAACATGAAAAAAGACTGGAAAGAAAAATAGCAAAATGATGACTGTGGAGGTAGTAGGATTATGCATAATTAAAATGTTTTTCTCCCATTTTCCAAAAATAATGCAATGTTACTTCTGTACTGGGCGGGGGGAGAACACTAATTTTTTTAATTAAAAAAAATTGTAGTTTAGCCATAGGTTGCTAGGAAACAGTGAATAGCAGTCTGAAAAGGGCCATTTTCTGACAAAACCATCTGTTACTACAAACAGTACCAGGATTTATAAGTTACTATGCCAGCTCCATGCCAGCTCCAAACCAAAGCATGGGGTATGAAAGGACAGTTAACCACACAAATCCAGGCAGCCATCACACACAGTGGCAGGACTCCACAGCATTCTACAGATGTCTCTCTCCAAATCAGGGAAGGCATCATATGTAACTAATTTTTTGATCACTGTGTGTCACACACTGCCCTGAGAAGTGGTACAGAGCACATAACAGGGGTAGAACCACCCAGTTCAAATTCCAGCTCCACCAGCTTGTTTTATTAGGTAAGTCACTTAACCCTTCTGTGTCTCAGGCTTCCCATCTGTGAAATGGGGATAATATAACAATATCTACCACATAGGATTAATGTGAGAACATACTGAGTCAATGTACGCAAAAGTATCTAGGACAGTGCCTCATACTTGATAAGTACCCTGCAAGTGTTAGCTATTATTAATATTATTAAATTTCAAAATAAAAATATGGTTTTTACAGTTTATAAAAGTAATACATACCCATTGTAAAAGATTAAAAATATATATAGAAAAAATTAGCCGGGCATGGTGGCACATGCCTGTAGTCCCAGCTACTTGGGAGGCTGAGACAGTAGGATTGCTTGAGTCCAGGATTTTGAGGTTGCTGTGAGCTAGGCTGATGCCACGGCACTCACTCCAGGCAAGAGAGTGAGACTCTGTCTCAAAAAAAAAAAAAAAAAAAAGTCCTACCACTTGGGCCAAATAGTCTGGAAGACACCATCATAGAGAAAGATGCTGTGAGAAGCCTTGGGCAAACCCTGAAGTCACAGGGCAAACCTCTGGCCTTAACCAGACCATCTGTATCAAAGAACTATATACCATTAGAAGAACAATTTCTGACCTTGGTATTGACTGAGTTTATGATCATGGGTTATCATATGATCATGTGGCTAGAACTTCCCATCCTGAGCTGAACGCTGGCAGATCCACAAGAATCATTAGGTTGGTCAGGCCCAGCAGCAAATCCATTATTATTGAGATGTTGTACATCTCAGATGAAGCTTGCACAGGTCCAGATTATACAAGTAATTTATATAAACAAGTGGCTCAAACACCAATGTCACCTAACACTGTTGCATTGATGCCTCTCGCTTATCTGACACACATGCCATTATATGGGGTTCCCAGTAAATAGCTAATGGAGCCAAAGAAAGTCCAAGCTTGGTTTAAGGATAGGTTGCCTTTGTTCAGAGGGGACAGACAGAAAATGAACTGCTCTTGCTCTATCCTCCTGATGGTGAGAGAAAATCTTCCCAGTGGACAAAAGTTTGGGCAGTACACCTGGTCGTCTGCTTTGTGTGGAAACAGAAGTGACCCAAGGTAAATATGCATATGGATTCATGTGCAGTGGTAAGGGTCTTAGCTAATTGGTCAGGGCCCTAGAAGGAGTAAAATTTGAAGATGGAGGAAAAAGATCTGCAAGAGAAGCATGTAGTTGAATCCATGGGACTGGACACAAATATTGAGGATTATTGATCTCACACTAATACTCACCAGAGAGCATCTACACAGAACAATACTAAACAGACATGATACAAGATGATCCTTCCAGTCAGTGTCATCAGCCTTTGCCCTCAGCCACTCCTATGCCTAGCAACAGGCTCATGAATGTAAGAGACAAGATGGCAGATATGGAAGACATGCCTGAGCCCAGTGGCCTGACTTCCTTCTCATAGATATCAACACAGCTACTGGTACTACTGAGTTCCACATTCTAGCAACAGACACCAAAAATAGTCACCAGATATGTGTTCCTCAGTGAGACCAACGAGGCTCTCGGTGGCTGGTTGATTACATCAAATGGTTTTCACCCTGGAAAGAGCAATGTTTCATCCAGAATGGGATTGACGCATACTTTGGGTACAAAATGCCTTCCTGCCTGCAAAACCTCAGCAGTCCCCAGTCTCTGTGGGTTTACATACAGCATCCAACAGGAATCCCATGCAGCATCACTGTAGGCTAAAGGAAGCATTTATGGCAATGGACATGAAGCAGTAAACACATGACATGGAAATCACTGGTTCCACCAAATACTGCCCAACCCAGATGCTGCTGGCCTGACAGAGGCCAAGCTGAGCCACCATCTTAGGATACAGTTCTGCTTTGTGGACTATGAATGAGCCTTCGTCACCCCATGTTCAAGCCCAGACTGAAGGCTGAGGGTATGGCAGATCAGTAGGTGTCACAGGGTGATAAGATACGAGGCCACCTGACACCTAGTCCCTAGCACTTCATTCTTTCCATAATTGAGTATGAGAGAGAATGGGACATGAGATGGACCCTGATCAGGTGTATCACAGATAGAAGGGACATGGGCTATCACTGGGACATGGTACTCTAGATACCCAGAGGGAGGTTGTAGGTCTGGGCCCTAGGGTCCAGGCTGCTGAGGGAAGGCAAGGAAAAAAGGAGAAGGGAAAACAGTAGAAATGGGGAAAGAGGGGCAAGGAAGGTTGAGATGTCTTGAACAAATAGAGGGATGTAGATTCTAAAATTGGTGGTTGTTTGGAAGAGTATGAAAATTCTGTATGGGGTCGCCTGGGTGAGCTGATTTCCTACAGGGTCTTCATTCCTGCTGCAATCAAGACAAAGTGGTGAGTGCATTGAGATTCCAGCTGGCTGGCGACTGGCTGCTTTAGAGTGCCACTGTGACTTCAGATCAGCACTGCAAGTCCAGCTGTGTCCTTGAATGTCATATGCTCTGCAGCTCTCACTGATGATGACAAGAATCCATCCAGCGCATGCTTAGGTGCTGGCATGACTAAAGGACCAGGAATATCATGGACTGGGAGGATCATGTGGTACCCTGGGGAGCGTCCCCAAAAAGCTGACCAAGCCTGGGCACACCTCTGCCTAGGAGTCTGAGAGCAGCCCAGTTAGTACTTTCCCTTTCCTCTGCGCGCCTTCCTACTCACTTGGACCCCTCTCTGCCTTCAGCACACTGCGTCAGGAAAGCCCTAAAATCGCCTCTAGGCTCTAGCATAAGGCAGGTCCCCAGTAAAATTACCCACTCTAAGTCTCTTCCTTTCTTCTTTTCACATCATGGGTATGCACTAGTAATGGAATGAAATGATCCATAAATCATCACCATATGGCGATACACTTGGCAGAACTGCAACTTGTCGCACACCAAGCAGCAGAGCCAAGTGATAAGAGCACCTCTTATGATCTCTGTCCCAACTACTCAGCTCTGCTGCTGGAGCCCGAAAGCATCCATAGGCATCATGAAACGGGTGAACCTGGCTATGTTCCAATAAAACTGTATTTCTGCACACTGAAACTGGAATTTCAGATAACTTTCATGTGTCCCAAAATAGTCTTCATTTGATTTTTTTTTCAGCCATCTAAAAATGTAAAAACCATTCTGGGCTCACGGGTTGTATAAAACCTTGGTAGTGTTCCACTCTTGGAAATAGGTTTATTCTTCTTTCCTTCTGTCCAAGGTCATGGCACAAGAGAAGAACTGTGCCATAGTTATGTGTCCTCGCAGATGAACACTGAGAAGGCCACCATGCCTGGCCATCGTGACCTCATGCCTAACAACTTGCTGAAGCCCCTGCAGTGCTGGGGACCCAGGCATCTTTGTGAGGCTGTTGACACCCTTACTGCCTGGGCGCACTGAGTGGTCCATCTGGGGATCTGGGTGCCCCCACTAATCCCACATGCTACCTGGAGGCAGGGCCCGAGGGTCTGCTCTGTGGCCACAGCCACCCCTTTATTTTTTCCTTCAGCCAGAGGGAACCCTAAATTCATCCGGAGGGGTTATCCTACCTTCCGTCTGTTTCCGTGTATAATCTTGTCTCTACTGACAAGTCCCTCCTTCATGATTTATAGAACATTATGCATAATATAATCCCATCAAAAGAATAGATGTACATACAGGTTTATGTAAGAAACTTTCTTAAAGAATTGCTTGTGCTTCCCTCTGGTGGTGACACACGTTGGGGAAGGTTCTGTAGGGCGTAATTTTATCTTTCTCTTTTACCCCTCTGATCATTGCAAAATGATTTTGTGTGCGTGAAAATGTATTACTTTTGTAATTAAAATGGCAAAAGTAATTCAAAAAAGACAAATGCTAGAAGCCAGAGTCACCCCTAATATTCTGCTGTCACTAACAGGGCAACTGTTTGAAAACTCTGCAGAAACATGGAAAATGTTCATAAATGGCCTGTGAAGGCTTCTGGTCACAGGATCATGTGAGTGCCACAACTACCCCAGGGGTGGCGCAGATACGGAGTGTTCACCACACCCAGTTCTCTTTCTGGACAAACAGAAAGGTGACATTTTGCAGGCTTCTTGCAGTTAAACTGAGGTCCAGTGACAGAGTTCTGGACAATAAATATGGGCAGAAGAGACACACCCGACCTGCAAGCCCTGCCCTTAAAAGCATCCCACATGATTCACTAGCCCTCTCCTCCTCTCATTTACCAAACTTGGAAACCACACGTTCCAGATGGTATAATTTATAGCATGATAGAAAAAGCTGGATCTCCAAGGAAATCTGGCTAATCTGCACTGGAGTACATTTTTATGGCATGAAGCCAATGAGACTTGAACATTAACAGAAGTGTGTGCGGTTTAACTCAATGGTTTTCAAAGCACGGTCCTTTTGGAGTATCCATGAAGTCTACATTAGTTTCACAATAATACTAAGATGTTATTTGTCTTTTATGAGTGTACCATGGTGTTTTCCAGAGGCTACATGACATGAGATGTTGAAACAGGTTGAACGCAGAAGCAGATATGAGAATCCACTCTTCTATTAAGCCAGACATAAAGGAGATTTGCAAAAATACAAAACAATGTCACTCCTCTCACCTTCTTTTTGATTTGGAAAAATATAGTTACTTTTCATTAAAAATGCGTTATTTGTGTTAGCATGTAATGGGTTTATTATGTAATTTTAAATGAATTAATGAACATGTAAACTTTTTCTCCATTTTAATTTCTCATATGGTAAATATTGATGGATATAACCCACATGACCAAAATTCTTTGGAGCTCTCAATAATATCGAAGGGTGAAAAGGGGTCGTGAGACCAAAAGGTTTGAGACCCTTGGCTCTGTGACAGGTACCTATCCTGGAAGCAGACCATTTCAATCTGGAAATGCACATAGATTACTTCTATTATGGGAAACTCTCTTGAATTATTTCTTAGATTTTCTCTCCTTAGTTTTCTCTATTTTTACTTTTCAGAATTCTGAGTCTGATATTGGACTTCCTACACTGGTCGTCCAATATTTTTTTAATCTTTTCTTTATATTTTTCATCTCTGTCATTTTTTTCTCCTCTTACTGTCATTCCCAAACATCTCTGTCATTTTGCTCTCCTTCCTAGAGATTTCCTCAACTTTATTTCCAATCTTGTATTGAGTTTCCCACTTCTACTGTTATATTTTTCATTTTTCAAAAACTTTCATATTGCTCTCTGGGATTTCTTTTTTTATTTTGAGGCTTGCAGTTACTGTTTTATGAATGTAATGTCTTCTCTAATATCTCTGGGAATATTAACACAGAATGTACTTTCCTATAACTTGTTTTGTTGTTATTGTTTCCATCTCTGTTTTCCATGTTACCTTTACTTCTCTGAAGTCTGCTGGTTGTTGGTTGTTTGCTTATGTAGACGAATCAGGCCCTGAAAACCCAACTGGGAGGAATGAACATTGAATGGGGCTTGTTCATGGTTTCTGTGTAGTGTGATCTGAGTGGTCATTTCCTTTAGAACCTCCTTCCCTCCCCATTCTGCTTAATGTCAATATGTTCAGGTCTTTTCTCTTGAGGTCTCTGTCAATCTCCTGCCTGCAAGTATATGCTGTCTGTTGGAATTCTAGATCATTCCTAGGGAACAACAGGGGTGTTTACATATTCAGTATATAAACTTTTTAATCTTTGAGCTTTTAGGATGATAACCTGACCCATAACTGTTTGATGTCCCTCAGTCTTGAGACACTGTCTTCTCTGACATCTGCTGAGGTGGGGGAAGGGCAGCCCCATCGGGGTTGAGTTGAGGAAGGGATCTGGGGTCCAAGTGCATCTTTTTTTTTTTTTTTTTAATAATTTTTTATTGTGGTATCTCCTCCCTCACAATAGCCAGGCACAGTGGCTCATGCCTTTAATCCTAGCACTTTGGGGGAAATTTTTCATCATTCCTGTATTAGTCTGCTCAGGCAGCCATAACAAAATACCTTAGACTGGCATCTTAAACAACAGAAATTTATCTGCTCACAGTTCTGGAGGATGGAAGTCTGAGATCAGGGTGACATCAGGGCCGGTTTCTGGTGAGGGCTCTCTTGCGGCTTGCAGATGGCTGCCTTTGCACAGTGTCCTCACATGGCAGAGAGAGCGGCTCTCTGGTGTCTCTTCTTATAAGAGCATGAATCATCATGAAGGCCCCCCCCTGCATGACCTCACTTAAACCTAATTATCTCCCAAAGGCCCCATCTCCACATACCATCACATTGGGGGTTAGGACTTCAACATATGAATATTGAGGGAATACAATTCAGTCCATAGCAATCTCAAACAGAAACCCTGTACCCATTAAACAATTCCCCATTTCTCCCTCTCCCCAGCCCCTGGTAATCTCTATTCTACTTTCTGTCTTTATGAATTTACCTTTTCTAGATGTCTCCTATAAGTGGAATCATACAATATTTGCCCTTTTGCATTTGGCTTATATCATTCAGCAGAGTGTTTTCAAGATTCATGCATGTTTTAGTATGTATTTGAACTTCATTTCTTTTTATGACTGGCTAATATTCCACATTTTGTTTAACCATTCATCTGTTGACGGGCACTTAGGTTATTTCCATCTGTTGACCATTGTGAATAATGCTGCTGTAAGTATTGGTTTATAGGTAGCTTTTCATGTCCCTGCTTTTAATTCTTTTAGGTATATACCTAGGAGTGAAATTGATGGACATTTGCCTTGTTTTTTAATTGACTATTGATGTTGCTTCCAACGTCCTCAACTCTTTGACCAACTATTCTTTCCAAAAGGTCAGTAGTCTTAAAATAATTATTAAATTATTTTACTTAAGTATCTTTTTTCAGCTGCTGCGATCAAACATGAAATGACTTTCCTTGCTTGGCTAACAAAGGAGCCACTTAGAAACTTGTGGTTCATTGTTTACTTTTGTGAACAAATTCTGCTGTAATGAGGTATTCTATTTTAAATTTTCTCAGTTTTTTTCTTCTCAGTTTTTTTTTTGACCATTACTTTCCTGTAAATTGAGAATATTGGGATGAGGGCTTAGTCTGGTAATATTGATTATTGTAATTTTTTTTTTTTTTGAGACAGAATCTTGCTCTGTTGCCTGGGCTAGAGTACCATGACATCAGCCTAGCTCACAGCAACCTCAAACTACTGGGCTCAAGCGATTCTCCTGCCTCAGCCTCCCAGAGTGCTAGGATTACAGGTGTGAGCCACCTCACCTGGCCTGGTAATGTTGATATACATTATATTCATTTAGCACAGCTATCAGGTCATTGCATAATAAACAATACTTTTCCAGTTAATTTGATAACAAAATAATTCACACTCTACTATGGCTTCAAAGCATGAAATTCACAATTCACTCATTTCCTCTTTTCCATTTTGACATATTGGATATGCATTGGTAATGAAATGAAAGAAACGTAATGTAATGTAATGTAACGTAATGTAACGTAACCTAAGTAATGTAATGTAATGTGGCAATATGGTTATATGCATGGCACTCCAAGTTGCTGATTTCTAATTGCAAAAGTATAATTTGTAGTGCACCGAGCAGCAGTGTGAAGTGACCAAAGCACCACCTATAACCTCCATCCCAACTACTGAACTCTGACTTTATAGCACCAAAGTCACTATAGACAATGAGTAAATGAGTGAGCCTGCCTTTGTTCCAAGAAAGCTTTATTTCTGCACACTAAAATTTGAGTTGCAGATGATTCTCATATATCACAAAATATTATTCTTTATATGGTTTTGTTCCAGCCATTTAAAAATATAAAAACCATTCTTAGTTCATGGGCTACACAAAAACTAGCAATGGGCCAGATTTCTCCATGAGCCATAGTTGACCAACATCTACCCTAGACTCTTGGCGAAGACCAAGAAGTTATGCTAATCAGGGAGAAACAGACTCTTGCATTCCTCTTGGCAGAATGGTCACTGGCACAACAGATAGCGTATGGCAGGTGGCATCATTCATCATGGTGGGAGCAATGTCCCCTCCTTCACAGTATCCAGAACAGTGACAAGACCTCAGTGGGGAGTGAGTACAAAGTGCACCCAACAATTATGCACCCTACAAATTAGGCACCGATCGTGACCAAGGTCCCTGTGTCCAACCTGAACTTCTCCTTCTAGGGCCTTGTGAACATGGACAGTACAGATCCTAAGTGGTGGCCAACAGAGATTTGAGAGGAAGCTCTGCCCAACGCAAAACCTGGGTCCTTGCTCAGCCAGGGGAGAGGGGAGCCCAGTACAATCATGCACCACATAACGACATTTGGTTAATGATGGACTGCATAAACCATGGTGGTCCCATAAGATAAAATAGCGATTTTTTGGGTTTTGGGGGTTTTTTTGAGACAGGGTCTCACTCTGTTGCCCAGGCTAGAGTGCAGTGGTGTCATCATAGCTCACTGCAGCCTCAAACTCCCAGGCTTAAGTGATCCTTCAGCCTCAGCCTCCCAAATAGCTGGGACTAGAGGTACATGCCAACACAGCTGGCTAATTTTTAAATTTTTTGTACAAGCAGGATCTGTCTGTGTTGCTTAGACTGGTCTCCAACTCCTGGGCTCAAGCGATCCTCCCACCTCAGCCTCCCAAAGTTTTAGGACTACAGGGGTGAGCCACTGTGCCTGACCTTGATAATACTGTATTTTTAATGGACCTTTTCGATATGTTTAGATACATAAATACTTCCCATAGCGTTAGAGTTGCCTACGATATTCAGTACAGTAACACGCTATGCAAGTTTATAGCCTAGGAGCTAAAATAGGCTATACCATATAACCTAAGTGTATAGTAGGCTATACCATCTAGGTTTGTGTAAGTACACTCTCCGTTTGCACAATGAGAAAATTGCCTAATGATGCATTTCTCAGAACATAGCCCCATTGTTAAGTGGTGCATGACTATAATTACTTGGCAGAAGGGAGTTCAGGTTCAGATTTGGTGTGACTTGAGAAAATAGGATGTTTCTTACACAAAAGTGGTATTTGAAGTAAAGGTTTATACCCACTGCATAGTTTTTTAACAACGGAAGTTATCCTGACTTTCTGACTAACGTAGGTGATGCAGGAGGCAGGGGCAGGACCCTGCTATGAGTGTGACAGTGTGTGGGGCCCTGAGGCAGCCAGCTGTCTAGTTAAGATTCAGTGATGGGATGGGAAGGCAGCTTTTGCAAACGTACCTTTGAGGTCACTCCATCATTTTAATAGATTAAAAAAAGGCAAGATGTTTTGCCAGAAGTGCAGGAACTGGAAGCTAGCTTGCTGTTGAACCTCCATGCAGGGAGTTAGGCAAATGACAGAAATGACAGGACAGGCTGGTGGCCAGCTGCAAACCCCAGGGAGGAGGAGGAAGGGAATCAGGTCAGGCGAGGCTGAGGCTTCAGCCTGCTTCTGCCAGTTTCACTCTGGAACCAGATTTGGGCACGTTGGACTCCGTCTTCTTTAAACAAAAGACGCCTGATTGATAGGCCCACTGAGGACAGCCCAGAATAGTGTGGACCTGCTGCCACAGCTGGGGCTGGGGTCAGGGCTGGGTCTGAGGTTGTTCTGGAATCAGGTCTGAGGTTCGGTCAGTTGGGTCAGGGTTGGATTGGGTTTGGGTTCGCAGCTCTGGGGCAGGGCAGGCATCCCTCTGCTACACGCCAGCCACAGGGGAGGGGAGGAAGCAGTCCATGTTGCCTGAGGTGAGTGTTTGAGTCTGTCCAGACACTTGGGCAAAAAGGGCCGAGTGCTGTCAGGCCAAGAGTTTAAAGAAAACCAGCTGGAAAACAACAAGTTGGGTAGCAATGTTTACCACATGTAATACATAGGACTTATTTTCTTTATTTCTCAAAAAGATACTTTATTTCTTTTTTTTTTTCTTTTTTATGAGACAGGGTCTCACTTTGTCACCCCGGCTAGAGTACAGTGGCATCATCACACCTCACTGCAACCTCAAACTCCTGGGCTCAAGCAATCCTCCTGCCTCAGCCTCCCGAGTAGTTAGAACTACAAGCCCACGCAACCACACCCAGCTAATTTTTCTATTTTTAGTAGAGACAGGGTCTGGCTCTTGCTCAGGCTGGTCTCCTGGCTTCAAGCCATCCTCCTCAGCCTCCCAGAGTGCTAGGATTATAGGCATGAGTCACCATGCCTGGGATTTATTTCTTTTTTTCTTTTTCATTTTTTTTTTTTTTTTTGAGACAGAGTCTTGCTTTGTCACCCAGGCTGGAATGCAGTGGCATGATCATAACTCACTGCAGCCTTGAACTCCTGGGGTGCAAGCAATTCTCCAGCCTTAGCATGCCACCATGCCCAGCTAATTTTATTTTATTTTATTTTTTGTAGAGATGGGGCTCATTATATTACCCTATATTACCCAGGCTGGTCTTTGATTCCTGGCCTCAAGTGATCCTCCCGTCTTGGCCTCCCAAAGTGCTGGGATTACAGGTATGAGCCTTGAGGCCCAGCTGAGTTCCTTTATTTCTTAAAAATCAACAAGAACTATTTCTCTCAATGGGCAAAGGACACACACAGGCAGTTCACTGTTAACACATGGCAAATAGTGCCAGTCCATGGACTCAGGTGTGTAAGACTGTCACGTAATTCTCTGTAATTCTAGTTTCTCTCTGACCCTGGCCTTCATTCAAATAGGGTACCTGTAAAAAAATAATAGTAACCTCAGTGCCTCACAAAGATTCCTGGGTCCCTGGCACTTCAGGGGCCTCACTAAGCCAGCTCAGGAAACACAGGCCCAGGTAATGCTCATGGGTGGTTTGGACCTGGCACCCATGGTATTGTACAGTGAGAGCATTGTTAGGACAAGTGGCCCCTGGGCTGTGGGAGCGCAGAGGAGAGAACACAACCCAGACTTAACAACACAGTATTGGAGTTTGCCAAGAATAGGGCACGTGTCACAACAGGTAGCCTATGCAAAGGTTCAAGGTAACAACATGGGTCCTTGAGGAGCCATGTGAGAGGGGCAGGTTTTGGGGAGTCTGTAAGAGGGACAAGAAGTAGGGAGGCTTGGATCCATATCTTGGATCCGCCAGGGCTGAGGACAAGTGGCTTTCACTTAGCACTGGCTGTGGGCTCACGCTGCCTGTATTTAGGAAAACTGAGACTTGCAGACAAGGGCCACAGGATTTAAACAAGGCCCTACAGTGAGGTGTGAGTGCCCTGAGCATGTGGCCATCCTAAGATTCCGGCAGGCCCCTTCCTCCTCCCGTGGGCTTCTCACCGTCCCTGGTGGGTGATATGACTCCCCTGCTCACCTGTCCCTCAGGACAGCCAGGGGCCTCCTCAGCCATCCCAGGCCACAGACTCTACCCGTTCTCTGTTCTCTGGGTCCCTTTCCCTCTCTGTGCCGTGACTGTTTCCTCCTCCTGACTCCAGCTCAGCCTGGGAAGAGGTTGAGTGTACTGTTAAGATATTTCTGTTTTCAAGTGCCTTAGAAAAGCAGCCACCTACAGGCTCTTCTGCAAGACTAAAAGCATTCCTACTCCTGAAAGGGGGATTTTAAAAAAATTTACATATGATAATATTAATTCATTTTCACTAATGAACAGAGTCTTGTAACTACCACCGTAATGGAGATAATGCATAGCTCCATCACCCCAATACTCTGTCCCTTTGTAATCAACACTCCCCTCTTCCTAAACACTACCATCAACTGATATATTCTCTGTCCCTACAGTATTGCATCTTCCATAATGACATGCAAATAAAATAACATTGGTCACTTTTTTTTTTTTTTTTGAGACAGAGTCTTGCTCTGTTGCCCGGGCTAGAGTGCCATGGCGTCAGCCTAGCTCACAACAACCTCAAACTCCTGGGCTCAAGCGATCCTCCTGCCTCAGCCTCCCGAGTAGCTGGGACTACAGGCATGTGCCACCATGCCCGGCTAATTTTTTCTATAGTTTTCTATAGTTTTTTAGTTGTCCAATTAATTTCTTTCCAATTTTAGTAGAGACGGGGTCTCGCTCTTGCTCAGGCTGGTTTTGAACTCCTGACCTTGAACGATCCACCCGCCTCGGCCTCCCAGAGAGCTAGGATTACAGGCCATTTGTCACTTTTTGAATCTGACTTCTTTCACTTAGCATAATGCATTTGAGATTTAATCGTGTCATCATCTGTATCAACACATTCTGCTTTACTGCTAAGTAGTATTTCATTTCATGCATGCATCATGCTTTCTTTA
>CAUYSK010052248.1:0-28428 GCA_963575035.1 Avahi laniger
TTCTGCACATTTCATATAAATGGAATCATACAATATGTAGTCTCCATGCCTTGCTTCTTTCGCTCACCGTAGGTTTTCAAGCTTCATCCATGTTGTAGCATGTGTCAGTTCTTCATTTCTTTTTATAGTCAAATACCTAATAATATTTCATTGTGTGATTATACCATATTTGATTTATCCATCCATCAGTTGATGGACATTTGGTTTGTTTCCACTATTCAGCTATTAGGAATAACGCTGCTATGATCATTCATGTACAAGTTTTTGCGTGGATGTATGTTTCATTTCTCTTGGTTATATACCAAAGAGTAGAATTGCTGGGTCATATGGTAACTCTATGTTTAACATTTTGAGCAAATACCAAACTGTTTTCAAAGTGACTATATCATTTTATATTCCCACCAGCAACATATGAGGGTTTCAATTTCTCCTATACTTTTTAAATTAAGACCCTACTGTATATAGGTTTTTGTTCTGCTTTGCAAACTACACGAGTGCTCCTCTCTTTAATGAAAGAATGACTTTTAATGGCTGTATTAGTCTTCTCGGGCTGCCATAACAAAATGCCACAGACTAGGTGGCTTACACAACAGAAATTTTATTTTCTCACAGTTCTGGAAGCTGAAAGTGCAAGATCAGGTTTCTGGGAGGGTTGGGTTTCTGGTGAGGACTGTCTTCCTGGCTTGCAGATGGCCGGTTTGTCCTCAGATAACCTTTCCTCTGAGCACATGCTGAGAGAAGAGAGAGAACACTCTGTTCTCTCTTTTTCTTATGAAGATATTAATCCTATGAGATTAAGGCCCCACCTTTATAACCTCATTTAATGTTTATTACTTCCTTATAGGCCCCATCTCCAAATACAGTTACATTAGAGATTAAGGGTTCAACATATGAATTTGAAGGGCACATAATTTACATAGCAATGGCTAAACAATGGTCTACTGCAAAATTCTATATGAAAATAATGCTCCAGGAGCAAGATATTAAAGTTAAAATACTTTTTCCTTAAAATATATTATTTGCAAATTTCCTTTAAAATTCATTTTGTTGTGTTAGCTACATACCCTTCACGTCCAAGTGTGGATAAAAGTGTCTTTCTGAAATTTCTCACCTGCATCTACTTGCAATCTGGAAGAACAGACTTCACACTCTTTCAAAAGATATTTAAATTTTCTGTGTAGCTCAACTGTTGTTGTCTCTAACTCCATTTCTATGCTAGAGAAAATGATGCCTTTTACACCATGGAGAGCCTGCATAATCCTGAAAGTTTTCATTTGAACTGATGAAGAAAAAGAGGCCATCCTAGAGTTAGCTTTATTGGAAGCTTTTACTAAGCAAAAATCTTCAGATTTCCAAAGACAACTAATTGGAACCCTGAAGCAGATGGGAAAAGCAGAAATTTCAGAACACCTCAGTGACCTCATTACAAGCATAATGAAGGAGGCAACGATGGAGTTAATTAGAAGAGAGGCAAGAAAAAAGATTAAATGAGAGTACAAAAAAAACCAAAATGTAACTCAGAGAAAGGGAGGCATTCAGCAAGAAATAGAATATGCTGATCTCTACAAAACTATTCAGAACTGAGGGAGATGGGAGCTAGAATCAAACAAAAGGAGTATAAACCAGGTGGCCACTGAGGATGAGAAGTCTGTAGAAAACACAAAGAGCAGGCACCTGGGAAGGAATTACCAGATATCTGCATCAAGCAGAAAATATAGACCGAGTAGCCAGAGGAATTTAGCTTGTTACATGAGAGGAGTCGTTCTCAGTTGGGTGGCACTGATTGTGCTCCTGTGAGTGTGATGAAACAAACTCATGGATTTCTTAATAGTCACAAACAGACATTAGTCCAAATTTGTCTTTTGCAACTTAAGACCACCTTAAACTGTTGGCGTCTTTACCACTTTCTAACCTCACAGCTATTACTCTATCTACTGTGTGCAGAGACCAAAGAAGACCTCTAAGGATCATTGTTTTCACACGCAATATTTGCCCTTCAGACGTAAGCTGCAGACAGTAAATTTTAAAACTTGTTCATAAAATAGCATTTTAGACATGCAGTTTGTCCATTTATTTATGGCTTACACTTATTTTGAGAACAACAAGAAGACAGTTTTGTAGCTCTAAAATTCACGTGTGAAAGCTTATGGCAAACAAAGAGCACCATGCTTTCTGATCCAAATATAATTGTGCTATTTGTATGTAGACTGGTGGTTTAAATCATAAGAAATAAGTAGAGAAGGGATCCAGACATTATTCAGTTGACACAGACCAACTTTCAGCAAGTTTAGCCTAAAATTGTATTTCTGAATCATATAGATTAGCTGGTTACAGATCTGCCACATTTTCTTCTGCTTATATTTAAAATAATCCATGTCTGCGTGCTGTGATTGAACTGAACATGAAACCATAAAATATGATTTGCTGTGGTTCACCTTAATACCAGAATGGTGATAAACTTAGGGCTCCGGGTTCTCACTCATGCACTCCCCTAGGATATCACCACGCAAGTATCAAAATGGGCTGACCAGTCATTTTTGTGATAGTCATACAGCTTTTTGTGTATCAAAAATATAAGATTTCATCTAGCTCATAATCATTACATGAATAATGTAGAAGGTATATTTCTCATGCATGCCATATCTTTAAACCTCTCACAGAGCCATATTACACTGTAAAGGTAAATGAAAAGTTAATGCTTCAAATCTCCTTTACAACATAAAGGAAGAAATAAAATTTTGAAATATAAAGAAAGAGAAGAGTCATATTATTTTCAATGTAATTGTTGAAGAGTTGATTCCAAATAAAAGAAAGGTAATATCTCATAAAAACTTTTTTAAGAATTTATGCTATGACAGTCTATATTACATCATGACAATTATTTCCTAGCAATTAGTCTCTCCTAGTAAATCAGAACCCCATTTTTTTAACCATGGTCTTTCTAGTTCAGTAACCTCTTTAATCACCCCACCTCAAGCCCTCCTATTGTCTGTCAAGCCAATTCCAAAGCCTAAAATTCCTAATTATTTTCTTCTATTTCTTCTGAAAGAAGTCAGATGGCCACGTTGATTGACTTCTGCAAACTTCTACCTTGTGACTTTTCCCCAATTGCTTTTAACTTCCAAGACTGCAGTCAATGAATAAATAGCAACAGCTGTCCACTTGTGAGCTCTGGAGTCATTTCTACCCCACCCTTTTGTAACCCCTCCCCTTCATTATGATGCTGTTTGTTAATAACCTTAGCTCCTTATGCAGATTCCTTCTTTTGCCTGGCCACTTGGTCTTGAACTGTATTTTGAACTGTATTTTTTTACTGAGCTTTGCTTCTTTAATGATGCTCTATTCAGTGTAAAACACAACACTATTTTCTCTTTGACAATAGGTCTTAGTCACCTTCAATTCCCACACTCAAAGATACCATTGCAGCCACCAAACGGTATCCTGTTCCTTTCACCTACCCGGAAGTTAATACCTAACCAGGTGCTCCTTCTTGGCTCCTTCCAGGTAGGGGTCAACCTTATTCAGGCCTCAACACTGGTTGACAACCTTTCTACCAATTCCTGAATTTTTTCTAAGTTTCCTTCTATATCCTTCCTAATGCCTACCATTCCATGGAAAACTGCCAAACACTCCCACCCCTCATTTGCAGTGGACATCCTATTTTATCAATTTGTCCAAAGTCATTCAACAATATTAAGGCTTTTAACTTCTTAACATCTCAGAGGCAGGTACCACTTTCTCAAGAGCTGAGTTTGGAAATGCCACTAGCAGAATTCTAGCAAGTATGGCAGAAACAAGGTGGGCTCCAAATCTAAGCCATTTTTCTGGAGACCCGCTGGTTAAATTCGTTTTATTTGAAAACTAGATGGAAAAACTTAATAAAGGAAAGGATATGGAAGCTTAAAGGTGGGCAAAAGTGTACTGACATCAAATTGAGTTCATGAGAATCCTGGAACACATTTTAAATACTGATCAAAGGTGTGAAAGCCAGCATCAGACACTAAAAAAAGCATCAGAGTAGACAAGCAACAGTGAGTAGGAACACATACAGCAGGGTGACAAGGCAAACAGAGCAGGGTGGGAGTGCAAGCATTCCTCTCCTTATACGGGGCTGAGGTGTGGGCAAGAGCGACGTGGCGTGACGACAAGGGCAGAATGGATGGGACTAAGCTGAGGACAGAGTGCCAAGGCCTTTGCTCTCACAGCAGAGGGGAAGAAAAGAAATAACATCATATTATTAACAGATTGTGCTCTGCTTTTAAAATAAATCTAGAATTGCATTGTCGTAAATTGACACACTCTTACACAATTAGTTCTGGTCCTATTTTAAATAAAAATTATATGGTTGAAGCAAGTGTGTTCTATGTTATATATGAAAGTTTCCTGTACAATGAGCACATTTGGCAGCAGGGAGAAGGAATAATAATACAATAATAACACCACCATTATATCTATATAATATTTTATCACAATGCTTTTTGGCAAAATGCTTATTTAATTGTAAAAATGACTAGTACATAATACATTTTATATAATAAGGAAGACTATAAAATATGTAGTATAATATAGTATAATAATCAATACTATAACATAGCATTTCTTTCCAAGCCTTCACCAAATCAACTGCACTATTCCCTACACTCCTGGGCAGGTTCTAAGGTGTTCACATTCCTCGTTGTCGGTAATTGGATTGTACATGAGAGTACTTTTCCCTCCACCCAGTGGAGGTCTTGCTTTGTGGCTGCTCTTTGCGCTACTGAGAAAAGAAACCACCCTTGTCATGATGAGGGGACTGCTGCTTTTTGTTTTTTAGTCCCATTGTTATTAGAGCATCAGTGTTCAGGGACACATTCTACTAATCCATCTCATTGTCTCCCAAAGCTTTCTTACTAAGACTAAAGTTCCTAGTGCCGTTTCCTGAATGTGATCAGGTAAACATCAGTTCAAATGTTCAAGTCTCAAAAATTACACAGAGGCCAAGTAAAGAGAGCATACGGATCTTCTCATTCAGCTCCCCCAGAGAGGTATATCTAAGAAAGACAGGCTGCATTGTGAACAGCTTAAGTTCATAGCTAGGTAGATAGTCACCAGAGAAAATCTGGTTAAGATTTGGTGTCAAGGAAGGCCAGAGAATAACCTACTGGAAATACCCTTAGGCCAAAACCCGGAGAAAGGAAGACAGATATGAAGATGGAGAAGGTGATGAGGGACAGAAAGGGGCAAAAGAGGAAGAAAAAGAAGAAAAAAATGGTATTTTTTTATTTGAAAATACATATGACACCACCTATATGTAAATCATCTTTACAAACCAAATATGTCTGGAAAACAGCCACTGCTCTTTTAGATCCTGGATAATCACTTATCTCCCAACTTACTTCATTCCCCTAGTTGGCACTTTTCTCTGGGCCATGAAGATCTGAATTGCCAACTCATAGACAGTGTAAGTTTACCCAAATGTCATGTAAGCTTTCAGCCTCATAGAAATACCTGTGATTTTCTGCTTCTTTTTTGAGGCTATGGTGCTTGGTCGAACCACGGATTTTTGAGAAAACAAGTGTTTGACAAATGTTTGAGGATTACAAAGTCAGTGATCCTTTAAGATGTGAAATAATACAATTGTGACTTTTTAAATGACTCTACACTCTTCTTTCTGAGACTGCAGAATATAATCTCAGTTTTGCAAAATATTTCCAGCATATGTATGTATGTTTATGTATATACAAACATGTATGATATATCTTTTGAAATAAGATTGCTTGATATTTTAAATTTCCTGATACAAAGCACAGAGTAGATTTGAATAATACTGTTCTTTTGTTTCAGTAAATTCTGTGGTTTCTGTGTTTAACACCTTAATGCCACATGCTGAGTGCAATTCAACTGGAATAGAGCTAGCTAAGGCAGTATGATACAATTAGAAAACACTTGTCTCATATGAATATAGCATCTATGTCTCTAAATGAGTTAATATAACCTCCAAAAATACCAAGAGACCTTCCCAGAGACCATGGGAAAGCAGTGAAAAAAGAAATGGTTCAATATGATATTGATTTGTGGAATTCTTGAGTTCAGAGCAAGAGTTCCCCACTTAATCAACAGAGCCAATCTAGATAGTCCTGGAATACATAGTTCAGGCAGAGCTCACTGGAGGTCTAGCAACATAAACTTTGACCAAATTAACTCCAAGATGGTTTAGATACAGGTCCACAAACAATGGTACCAGTGTGTTCCTGCGTACCCTTAGACCTGCCCATACCATTCCATCAGGCTGTGAAATGCCCAGACATACTCCAGCTGCCAGGTAAAGAATGGATGGCATTTAATAAAAGCAAGTTAAAGTTAACATTCTGAATCAATTTCTTTCCCTAATATAGCAGCAGAGAGTGATTTAAAGCAAATGTTTTAATTGTGCATTTCCTCTGACCGATCCCATTCTAGCATTAAAACAGTGCCTCCTACAATTTTGTCACTCCCGCCTGCCACTGCTAACGTTGTAGTTGTGTAGGCATAACCTATGTGCATTTAGGTCCAAATTTAAAATATTCTGGAAGTTAGTGTTCCTTTCCAATGTACTTTTCTATATACAAACAGGAAGAAGTTAAATACAGGCAAAATCTGTAACTCTAAGGACTTTTTGTCTTAAGTATTTTTCTCACCATTTTTAATCTTCTTCATAAAACTGTTTTGTCAAATAACAGTAGTCAAATTCTGAAGTAAAAATAGCAGAGAACTGTAAATAAAGAACAGAATAAACAGCTCCTTGCTCCAAATTAATACAGTTCATATTATATTCCATCAGTGTAGTTACAGCTTAAAGATACAAAGGGAGTGTCCAAAGAAGCATGTAAACAATAAATATTATCTAAAAATGAAACATACTTTATTAGCTATTTAGGGCTTTCTATTTCTTCTGGCTAATAAAGTAAAATCCAAATATTACATTTGAAGCTGAATCATAAACCCATCAAAGAGCTTATTTCCCCCAAATCCCAACTTCAAAACATACGGAAAATTGCCTAAAGGTAGAGAAAGTTGTTGCCTTTATCACACTGTGCATCTAAATTCCCAAGATGATTGATTTAACGAGGTTTGCACATTAGAAGCCTTTTCCATTGTTACAACAAAAGGAAATCACAAGAAAGATTAATGCCCTCTGCATGGTGCCACTGTATTAAAATGTCTTTGAAATGTCTTCACTCCAGGATCACTTCCTCTCCATGTCAGTACTTAGTAAAGTTGGTCTCAATGTAAAGGATTTATTAGTTATGGCCGATGAAGCTGTCATGCTGGAAATAAATACCTGCGATACCCTTACTTTCAAAGAGATGTAGAAACCAGTCAGTTTCCAAACAAAATTTAATACCATGGCTTGGTACAAAGAGAGCACATCTCTGAGATGCTCGCAAGGCAGGCCACCCATGGGTCTACCAGGGTATCTAGGATCCTGTCACAACACTGCAGTGTCACCACAGGGGGAGTAAAGCCATGTGCCCTCCTATCCCTCAGAAAGCTTCTCACCATTAAATCCTCTCCAGTGCTTCCTCTAAAGTGATGGAATATTTTCTTGCCCTCACCTTCCCTCTTCTTCACAGGCACAAGAGACAAAACATTTCAATCCACTCGGACAATCTCTGTGATGGTGACATACACCTGAGCCTGTCTCTTCTCACACCACTCTGATTACAAAAAAGAGGTGACTTCAGAGAATAGTTTTTCTAAAAAATGATTATGCCTCATATATTCATATGCAACCAATAGCATTAGCTGTGCACCAATCATATGCCTAGTATTGTGCTAAGTGCTGGGATATACACATGAAACAATTTATGAACCAAAAAATACTATTATTTCATTATCATGAAGTAAAATAATAAAGTCCAAAGTATGTAGCCCATACAACATCAAAACAAATTTAAAAAAGAAAGATCATATCAAAAGCAACAGAACTGTGGTTGATAGATACCAAAATGTGCATGGCCCGAAAGGCAATTGTTGGCACACATCAAATATTAAATCAACAAGCATGGAAACAGAAAGTTTTCTATCTATCACTTCCGTATAACTCCCTGATGTCAAGCATTTCTGCTCCTTGCCTTCACTCGTGCTGCCCTGATCTGAATGTTTTGTCTCTTTTCCATTTATCCAAGCGATGCTGTCCTTCAGGACCCAAATGAATCCCACTTCCCCATGGCAACTCCAAATCCCATCAATCTCCCACTTCTGTAAACTCTTACAGTCTTTCTAATCACCACCTCATACTTCAGCATACATTGGCCCATACTGCTTGCCATTGTTTTCCCTTAATTGATTTTATAAGCCTAGCTAGCTTGCAAGCTTCAAGAGAGTAGGAAACAAGTCTTCTATGATGTCTACCTTCTCCCAACACTTATTATAGGAGTGAGCACATTATTACTTGCATTTGATAAATACTCGACACTCTGGTTTGTTCTAGGATGGCCTGTTACCAAAAGGCCTCATGCAGTTACAAAAAAGTTGTAAAATGCAGAATGGAAACGTACTTCTTTACAACTTTACAGCAAACAAGTGAAACGAATGATCAAAATATTTAGAAAACATAGACACTGAGGTACAAATAATGAAGTGGTAAATGTTTGACTTGGTCATTAGTTTGAAACAGTAAAGACTAGAATCATGAAAAAAAATCATAAGCAAACATGACAGGAACAAACAAGAATGCATTACCTCATAGCCTCTTTGCCTTACTCTAAAAATTCTAGCATTGCTTTCTGGGCATCTCTCTCCCTTACACTGATAAAATTAAGACTTATTGTCTGCAAATCACAAGGGTGTGGGACAAGTAGAAGGAAGAAAGAACCTGTACACATGTGGCATTAAGGAGCCAGTTAGGGAGAGAATTTAAAGAGGTTGAACAGAAAGACTGTTCAGGTATCTCCTGCTGGGGAGGTAGGAGTGAAAGCGAAGACCTGGATTCCAGTTCTACTCAGCTACTAACCAGTAGGAAGATTTGGAAAAGTTATTTAAACCCTTTGAATTACAGATTTCATATCTGTAAAATTAGAATAATAAAACCTACCATACTGGATTATTGGAAGAATTAAGTGAGTTTCTTAGCCCACTGTTGACACTCAGTAAATGGAATAAATGTAACTCTATTATTATCAATAACGGGCTTTGAAATTTTGACTGATGATAATTTTGAGGAAAAAAGGTGTTTCAATTCCTCCTTGAAAATGTGTTTCTCTTAGAAATTGTATATTCATGGGCAAGTTTTTTTTTGTTTTTTATTATTATTTCAAGGTATTGTGAGGGCACAAACATTCCAGTCACACTTCATGTCCCTGCCTCACCCAAATGCAGGTCAAAGGCATGCCCTTCCCTCCCTTTAGTGCTCCCTGTGTCCTGGACATTATCGAAAGAGATAACTACATCCCAGAGGTAACCAGTGTGCTAGCAGTGCAAAGAGAAGCCAGGTGAACCTGGTAGACACTGAACTTTCCACATTTCCTTTCTCTCAATTTAACACATCACCCTTCCCCTTCTTTAGGCCATTTCTTCAAGCATTTCTAGTGTCTTCCTACCTAATTACTACCTTCATCCTTTCCTGTTAATAGTATTTTCATGCATTCCCTTTCATCTATTCTATTGCCTATATATATATATATATATATATATATAGTCCCTGAGAACACAGAAAGCAAAAATGCAAATAAGAAAATTGTAGATTCTTTTTCATGTGTAACAAGTTAAACCATATGAAACTGCCATTTTGTAGGGAAAATTTATATATACATGATATACAATATGTTTATAATAGTATGCCTTTCTACAATTACTATAAATATCTTCTAATGTTTTTATTTTTTTGAGCTTATGAAGAATGAAGATAATCTCATTTTGGTAAAATTGAAAAGTTATATTCAAAGTGTGTGGAAACTTCAAACATAAGCCATAAAGTATGAATAGGTATGTGTGGATATGCAGTTAAGTTTCTTTGGATGAAAGCAATAGAAGCCAACTCTGGCTAACTTAAGCGTAAAAAGCAATTTATTGAATGATGTAGGATAGTTCATAGGATTTTTTAAAAATCTGAAAAATCAGGTCTTGGAAAACATAGACATAGAAGAACCATGGATCTCAAAGATAAGAATTCATGTTCAGAATCCTTGGGAAGCCCCCAAAGAATGACAAAGATTCAATTTTTTTTTTTATTCCTGTGTTTTCTTTTCAAGATTCAAAGTGTAAGTAGAGTCTGACTGGCCTACCTTAGGTGAAGGGTCCACACAGGCTCTCAAGAATGCAAGTTTCTATTTAGTCTATGACTGAACCACTGGGAATGATGCTGCTTGGAACCGTACTATATGGAGGCTGGTGTTGGGGATGGTTGACTGACTGTTCCAGCAGGACTGATGGAATTAGGAGAGTGAGTTCCCCCGAAGGTAATGTTTACTTCCCAAAGCTCAAGTAGAAATAAGAGAGGTCCTCCAGAGTATGTCTGTGTCCAGTGTTGAAGTGACAGTGAAAGGTATTCCTCTAAGTTGTATAACCTAGCAAAAAAAAGAGAGAAAAAAAAAACACTTGTTTTCATAATATTAATACTTTTTTCTGTTTTTGAACCCTGTGAGAGAACATTTTCATAGCTGTTTATGAGATGACTCTTACAATTTTTTTTTTCCAGCTAATGTAAGAGTCATCTTATAAACAACTTCAAAGCACAGGGCCACTTATTGTTTCTGTGTATGAAGAGGAGGGGTTCTTCTTAGCTGAGAGATGAGTCAGTTGTTTCTGTAGAGAAAAATGAGCCCATAGTCCTAGCCAGGAAGGATGAGGGTATTCATTCATCAATTACCATAGTTTTGCCAGTCAGATATGTAGGAAATATACACTTAAGACCTGAAACCAGAGCAGGAAAAGCACTTTCTGAACAGATGATGTTCTTCCAGGTAAATTATGTTTTACGAGGCTTCCACAACTCCAGGTCCACATATAAGTTTTATCTCATTATGACAATGTCAAGAGACTTGGTTTCCTGAGCCGCTTCCTTTGCCAAGTTCTACCCCACATATTCTGAGTACACTTAAAATAACATAAGTGGTTTTAGGCTCAGGTTACAATTTGGGCTCCACTATTTACTTAATAGCTTTATGACCCTGGACAAGTAATTTATTCTCTGTGCATCTCAGTTTTCTTATCTGAAAAAAAAATGGGAATAATATTTCTGACACATGCAATCTGATTTCATAAGTTAATACATGTAGAGTACTTAGAATGTGGCTTGGGACATCATAAATACTCAATAAAAATTAGCTAGATATTATTCTCCCAACTCTTCTAGAGTACATCTGTTATAAATTCTATAATTACAATCACCTCTCAGACTTTGAGCTTGCATATATATATGTGTATGTGTGTGTGTGTGTATCCGTTTCTCTGGACTGTAATTTTAGCTTTTCTTCAAACCATATATTTTTTTCCTCATCTCTCTGAAAACCAACATAGAAAACTCCTCTTGGTTAGATTCAATTTTCCTCTTGCCCACACAATCTTTTAGTCTGATCTTTTACCACTTCAAGTATGCGAGCAAACCCATGAAGAATATGACTCTAGGTCATATAAAGACATAACTCTCATGCTGTGCAGAAAAAAAGATCAAAGCAATTAGGAGGGCATCAAGTTGGTAGTGAAACCACCAGCTTTTTGAGGCTAAGATATAGCTAACTTGGGAAATTCTATATTCTGGAAATTTGACTCATCCATGCTAAAAATTATCTTTCTAGTATTCTTCTGTGCTAAAGCCCCACAAAGAAATTCCAAATACTAACAAGGTGTCTTGAGTAGCAAGAGCTCAATGGTATGCAGTATTCAAGTTGGTCCCAAGGAAGAAGTCAGGCCAAGAGATCATAAACAATGGGAGGCCACTGAAGCAGAAGGAAGTAACACATTGAGGTAGCTGTGCCATTAGAGTTGCAATGAATCTGGCTAAGATGCAAAAATAAAGAGTCAAAGAAACTAAAGAGTACTCAGAGTATAGATAAAAGGCAGGATTTATTTTAGTGAATTCAGTTAACTTGGTAATGACCAAAAACCAAGGTGACAATCACATCCAGATAGGCAATAATGTTCTACTATCCACTTTGGCTGGTTACCCACTAGCAATTTCTCTGCCACTTCGTAACTAAGCACACTCTAATGCATTCAAATATCAGTCAGCCATATTCTTCTGAAAAGACTGCTTCTAATCCACCCCAAGAAGTTAAGCTTGTTTGATCCAAGCCAATCATATTAACAGTAATTTCATTTCCTTACAAATGATTATTTTAGGAATGGCCATATGACATAAAACTCACTAATAATAAGTAAGGGGAGACATCAGTGGATAGAAAGATGGGCAAATTTTGTCATTTTTTTAAAAAGATCAGAAGAAAATGACAAGGGAAAGGAAGAATCAAGCATTTATTCTCTCTTTCCTATAAGTTAAGTAACCAAATAGTTTATGAGGATGAGTTTTATTCAAAAATTCCAACTAATAAATGCTTCTCTTAAGAGAATAATGAAGCTAGGCAACAACCATCAATAGATGCTAAAATATTATGCAAAAGTTGATGCGGAACTTCATAGCAGGTAGATCTTACTGACAACTTCTGAATCTATAGATGATTCTTATGATCACTAGAAATAGAATAAGTGGGCATTACCTGTCCTCAAAGATTTAAGGTTTTGGGGTGTACATAGTATCACTTATGAAATATTCTTACAAAACAAAAGTGAATCTAAATCTATTCAAGTCTCTATATTTAAATCTCTAGTTTGGAAATATGAGGAGAGATGATCAAGTTAAATGTATCACAAGGAAGCAATCAGCTAAATCCAGAATCTGAGATAGTCTATAGGATAGACTAGTTTCTTCAACAAAAAAAAGGAAAAGTGATTATTGTATTAATAGATCAAAAGGTGTTTAGAGAAGCACAACACCCAAATGCACTGTATGTACCTTATTTGAGTCCTTTTTTTTTTATGTGTAGATAGTTGGGGAAAATTGAGCTCAGATTAATATGTAGATAAGTTTAAGGAATTATTATTATTATTATATGTGATAACAGCATTGTGGTTAAGTTAAAAAGTCCTTAGTTGCTAAAAATGCATGCTGAAGTATCTATAGATAAAATATATGATGTATGCTTTAAGATACTCATGCAAAAAAAAAAGTGTAGAGAAGCAATACTCATGCAAAAAAAAGTGTGGAAAACAGATTGGCAAAATGTCAGTAATTGTTGAAGCTGGTTTGAAATTTTCCAAAATTGGAAGATTTTAGACACATGGGAAAAATCAGACATGAGAAATGTTGTACCCTCTCTCCATGTCCAACTTCTGAACATTACTATGACCATGAGGGGACAATTCTTCTTATGGCAGAACAAAGAAAGAGAAAGAAATTCAGTCCTTGATGACATCATTGAGCTAGTGGATTAGCCAACCTTGAAATCATTTTACTCTGTGATTTTACTATATCAAGTAACAAATGCTTTATTTAGTTTATCTGGTTTTAAAATGACTTTTCTGTTACTTGCAGCCACAATTATCCTAACTGATAAAATGTTATACAAAATTATTTTATTGCTGTTTTTTAAATTATTTGTTTTTAATTAAATAAGTGATCACATACTCATTGAAACAAATTATTATATGCTTACTGAAAACAATAAAGAGGACTATAGGGCTCGGATTATTACTTCCCTTCATGTCCCCATCTTCTTAGAAGAGGCAACCATCATCAACATATTTTGATTTAAAGTTATTGGAATATCTGCACCTATGTTTGTCTGGACGATATTGTCTGTGAGGACTCCTTTGTGAGTCTGTGTGCCCATGTATGTGTGTGTGTGTTCTCACGTGAGACCGAATCCTTTTGGGACACAGAATTTGTCTTTTTATTCACTTCTAATTATCTCCCCAAGTGGCTAATTTAGCACTAAAATTTCACCATGCGCTCAGTAAACACTTATTCTTAGGTGATATGATTGCTGATAAGAATAGCCAGGCTCACAAGAATCATTTCCAAAATGCACACGAACTGAACTCCAAGTCTGCAAATGCAATATCGTACCTTCCCCACCCCCCGTAGAAAAAGAACAATAGAGCACAACCAAAGATACCAGCAGGTGTGTAACATGCAAATGGCAAGCATGAAAACTGAAGTGACTGACATTCTGAAGACATTTTCCAGCAAGATAAATTGTCAAAGCTGAGAACATTTGAACAGCAGGGCACAGCAAAGAGGCATTACATCTTCACATTTCAAGTCATTTGGCTGTGCACGGCAGAGTTACTTATAAAACTTAGTAAAGAGAAATCTACATTAACTGTTGAGCCATCCATAGGACTGCATTTGGTAGGGAGAGAGGGCATATGTGCCCATCTGTTCCGGATCTAGCTACCTTCCCAACCTTCCCTCTCTTGTCATTTTTAGAATGTAAACATTTTGAATGTAGGGAGGAACTGGGTTCTGTGGTATGTTCTGAACAGTTTCCAGCACTTTGAGCACTTAGAACATTTTTAAGGAATAACAACATTTTGCATTGGACTGGAGGGAATAGAACTTCCCCTTCATTTGCTAAAATGAGAATATCTTTTATTCACCAAAAGCTGTTCTTTGGCTGACCAATTTAGCAAAAGAATAAAGAACTCCTCCTCTCATGCTTAGAAGAGACCTGTTCTTAAACAATGAAATGGCAATGCGAGGAGACGTGTGGCAGCAGACAGCCAGTTTGTAAAAGTACTTTTCTGGACGAGAAAGACAGTTTCAAAGTGTAGAAAGTCAGTTGGACTCAGACAGGTTCTGCTTTGGGAGGTCCACAGTCCGTAACACAGATACAAAGAAAAGTGTTCAGGATTAGGGCAGGCATTTATAAAAGGAACAGAAAAGTTTTTAATTCTACATATCTAAGTTTAAAAAAGGGGAAAAGTATTGGTGTCAATCTTTCAGAATCTTTAAGAAGTAATAATAGCCTGTTTCTTAAAAGTTGTCAGTTTTAAAATCCTATTTGGAATTTATCCTATAGATATCATCATTGAAATGTGAAACAAATGTAAAAATACAGTGAGTCGTTGTGCATTGTAATAATGAAAAATTGGAAACAAATATTCATCAATAAGGGGCCAGTTGAGTCATAAGCATATCAATATAGTGAAGTATTAGGTAGTTGTCAAAAAAGAGTAAAAAGGTCTCTAAATATTCATGAAAAAATCTGAGTGGTATATCACTAAGTTTAAAATAAAACATACAGAAAAACGCCTATATATAATGACAGTTTTATAATAATGAAAATATATATATTTATATTTGAAGGAAGTATATGCATAAAGAAACTCCGGAAGGGCACATTTTAAAACTTCCCGGTGGCTACCTGCGAGGGCTGGGAACTGAGCACGTGCGAGATGCGAATTGGAGGACGGATTTTCACAGCACGGTTTTTCCTAGTTTCACATTTTGAATCACATGACTGCTAAAAAAATGTTTTTAACTCAGTCCCTTTTAAGCCTTTATTAAAACTTAAAATCAGTTAAACAGGCCAAATTTCATCTTTCGGATGATGTTCTAAAAATGCCTTCTTCTAAGAATTGCAAAAGGAAAGCAACGCTGCCCTGCTCTGACGGACTCAAAAAAAAATAATAATAATAATAGAGGAGGTAAAAAGGAGGTAAATGTACAATACACTATTTTTCCCTAGACAGCTGATAACCTGAATATATAAATATTTGAAATGGCGAGTTGCTAATGTAAAATGAAAGATGTAACCTCAGGGGTAGACCTGAATTCACAAGGGAATGACTGCAATTTAGAGGAATAAAAATACACCCAGTCAGACTAATGCTAAAACCCCGATTGTGTCCGCAGAGACTGTAAACAAGAAGTCTAGGTGAGTGACAAACACTATAAGATCGTCAACAGTGAATGATAGTTTATATGTTCCACTCTATTTATGTCAATAGCAGTTATATTTATGGAATGTATAGATGGCCTCACCCAAAGGCCCTATTACACAGAAAATAAAAGTGTGGCATAAAGGGCAATTCTACCCATCGCCCCTGGTTAAAATAAATTGTTGGGAATGCAATCCAGTCCAATGAATGCCTAAAGGCCTCTATCCAAAGTTTTAACCTAATCCCTAAAACCTTTTGTTGTATCTTTATTTTCTGTTATTTCTCAATAGTTTTGAAAATAAGCACCTATAGTAGTTGAGGAAATAAAAACTGTATTAGGTTCTCAGTCAAGACAATATGGGTCCTTCTCCCTCAATAGTAAAACAAAACAAAACAAAAACTTCAAGTATCATTGTTGCCTTCATTTTTGCCCCTTATTAAAAAAAAAAATTTAAAGAAAATAGCCACTGCTTTTTAATGTTGACTAAATGAGAAATAAGCCAATATTAAGCTAAAAAATGCAATGAACATAAATAATAAACAAGCTAACATTATTACATTGCTATTTAATTTTTAGATGTTAATTATAAATGTAAATCAATATAATGTAGGCATATTTTCTTATAGTGATAAATAATCACACACTGGGATTCACATAAAAGTCTTTCATTCGAAAATGAAGTCACTTTTTAAAATCAGGGAAAACACACTTGGGAAGATTGGAGTCTTTCCAAATAACCCACAGAAGCATAAACATGAGTTAATAATCTGAGTGTCATTGCAACTCAGTGTTTGTGAGGTATCGGATGTATGAAAAACTGCTGAAAAACAAGCAGGAAACATGTCTCAACAAATTTTTATTAAGATGATTTATTTCTATACATGATTTTTAGTTTTGTTTTAAATCTTTCCTAAAATCCAGACTACAGTATATCATAGATGACATTATTTCATTTGTCTAACACCATTAAGTTTTATACTATGTATAAACTATCAGTAGTTGCAACTTAAAAACATTATAAAAGGCCCCTTTTAACAATTCAGATATGCTATACAATGATCCCCTAGCCCTGCAAAAAAAAAATCCAAGTGCAAAAGTGAAAGTACAGTCACTCATCTTGATATTTTGCCTATCAGTCACTAAATACCTGAGAGTAGAAGCAAAATCTTTTAAAAAACAGAAGACTCTAGAAGGCTCTTAGTAACAGAAGGAATTTCTTCTGCAACAGCACTTGACAGGTGATCATTCAACCTGGATAATTGGGTGGGCACTCTTAGCGATAAGAAATTATAATAACAGCCCTTCTGTGTTGAATAATTCTAATTGTTAGTGGAAAAGTTTTTCTTGTTTCAACAATTAGACCCCATGCCTTCTACCAAATATTTCAGAATACCAAAAAAGAAAAAAATCTATTTCCCCAACATAACAGCCTTTCAAATATTCAAACACTGCTGCCATGTACCTAGGTTTTTTGGTTCCAAACCAAACATCCCCACGTCTTTCAAGTGTTTTCTTACAATATGCTTTCTAGACTCTGTACTTTTTCAATTTTTCTTTGATATTCTCATATGTTAATGTCCCTCTTAGAGGGTGACATCTAGAACTGAATATAATACAAATGTAGCCTAACTGTGAATAACACCATGCTTCACCTAATGCAGCCTTAAATTGCATGTCTTAACAGTCATCACTTTTTTTAATCTCATAGTGGATTTAAGAGTAACCATAATGCTAAGGTCTTTTCAGTATTATACTTTCTGACTTTCTATACTGCTTTGAATAATCATGGGACTCTACATTAATATCTGAAAAATTTAATTGATTGGTTTTAGTCCCTCTTTCCAATAAGTATACATCCTCATTGAATATTGAGACACACTTATTACACCTCAAAGTTTATATTAATTGCAATTTTTATAATTTGGTATTCTATTTCCAAGACAGTAAAAAGAATGTTTTGTAGGGTGACTAGAGTGTTATGAAACTTCACTAGAGAAAGTCTTAAAAATTGGCATTGGTACATTAATCAACTAATTTTCTTTGCATTTAGTTGCACGGTCGTGCAGTTCCAGTTAATTGTGTTATCACCAATTTCACATTTCATCCCCTGTTCAAAAAGTACATGAAAAGCACCTGTCAAATAACCAAGCCACTCTACACCATGGAATAATGCTGACCCATCAATTCAGCAATCTAGAAAGGAATGGAAATGGCATTAGTCACAAAGGACTTTTTGCTGGTGAATACATGCTGCCACCCAGAGATTACATTCCACATTTCTATGTACTTTGTCCCAGTTTATTTCTTCACACACACACACACACACACACACACACACACACACAAAGTTAATTTTCCACACATAATGATCTTGGAATTTGGAATTCAACTGTTACCAAACATGAAATTTTTTAAAAGCTTAGACATTAATGAAATTACTAAAAGTAGAGAAAGCAGCAACAGAAATCTAGTATGGTCACTTGGTCCCAGTGAGTCTGCATGTCTTCTTAGATCAATTTTATCTCTAGTGTATTAAAACACAAGATATTCTGGAGAAGACAGTCTTCTTTTAAATATATATCTTATTAATGTTAGCCCAAGTTACGTGTGTGTTTGTTTTTAAATGGCTTCTCTTTCTGTCAATATTTGCTAACTTCCTGGCAAACAGAAGGAAGGATCTAGCAGCAAAGTACTCTTCCTTAGTTATAATACTATTTACAGTGAACAAATAAATGAACAAATGAATAAGGAAAAGATAGGTGAAGAGGGGGAGAAGGAAGGGGGAGGGAGAATTTTGTTAAGGAATCAGTCTCTGTTAGGGCATAAACGCTTTCCTTGGGTGGCTTACAGTGGGAACACATATTAAGAAGAGGAGGACAAAGGCCTTGGGAAAGAGCAATGACTTGAGACACCACGACCCACATTTTTCACCTAAGTTCTAGGGTAGACTGGACCAACTTTACCAAATAAATTTTTAATTTTGAAAAAAGAGAGACAAATCCTTGCAATCCAGTCTGTGCACTAACACAGAGACACGATAAGCCACTTAAGAGACAGTGGTCTGTCTACTTGCAACATTTTGGAAAGCTTAATTAAAATTGTAAGAAATGATATAAATTACTTCTTAAATTATTTAAAAAATAATTCCTGTAATAAAAAATGATTCTAACATAAAACACTTTTTTCAAAGGGACAAAAATAAACTTGAGATCAATAGATTTCTAGATAAAAACAAATTGAGGCTGGATGTGGTGGCTCACATCTGTAATCCCAACACTTTTAGGAGGCTGAGACAGGAAAATCACTTGAGGCCCAAAGTTCGAGACCAGCCTGGGCAATAGAGCGAGACCCTGTCTCTCTCCACACACACACTCACACACACACACACACACACACACACACACACTGAGTTGCTATAACCATATACGAAATCATCAATTATGGTACAAGTAGACTATGTAGAGATTAATCGGTATAAAATGCTTACCATGACATTGTGCAGATGAAGATGAACTTGGTTTGACAAAGCAAATCTGCTTATCATTAAAATTTTGACAATTTCAGGTTATAAAGCAATCTAAAAGTTTCTTTAAACATTCTCAATTTTTGAGAAATAGTTTATCCTATAAGATTTCTCATTAATGTGCATTCTTTCCTTGAATCTTTTCCCTAGACATTAAGAAAGTCACTTGACTTCTTGCAGTATTCTGTCAGCTACAAATTTGACTGGCAATATTACTTGATCCTCCTCCCTCTTATTAAAGATTGTAAGCATTAAAAAATTTCATTCCTATTTTTGTTTTGAGTCACTTTGGGCAACATTGGTAAGATGAAGCTGGTTGTGTAACAAGGAAGGGTGTTTCTCTGTCTTGGCTTGACTCTGCCCCTGCCGTCATCTCAGCACACCATTTCCTTGGTCCAGGGACGGCCAGCAAGGAGGGCAAGTGCATGGGTACCTTGAGCAACACTGGCTCTAAGTTCCTTGGATCCTTGAAGCTGGAAAATCTGCCATTTCAAAACCGTAAGCAACGTTAAGCCCTCTAAGATGTGAAAATCATATGCCACTTCTTCCTTTGTCCTTGGAAAAATACCAAAATGAGTCCCGTCACTGTACAAATATTAAGTAAGGATGTGTGAGAGGCTGTGGCTCCAAAGAGCCAAACTGCTCGCTGAAATAATGTAAAAGGCTGAGTTCAACTCTGTAGACTCTTTCCTTTAAAGAAAAATTCCTTTTCAACTCTGTATTTTCATTGTAGCATACCTGCCAACTGTTGCCTTCCTTGCGGATGAGTATGTATGATAAGTCTAATTATTGCTCAGAAATAGGAACTAAGAACTACTGAAAAGAAACCTGGTATTATACTGGTTTCAAGGATATGAAAGTGAACCGGAGTCAGCCTCTCTGGGGACGGTGCCACTACATCTATATTTTTAGGAAGTGTCATGCTTCTGAAGCACAGCCAGGTTTGAAAAGCCTTTTACTACAGTGTGTTGTAGGAAACTCCCTCTTGGTATAATTTAAGAGTAAATAACCCAGACTTCAAAAATAATCTACTACTGGGCTATTATGTTCTGATGTGATTGTTTGGGACGAACATACCAGTAATGTTCTAAGACGGGGGCTTCCCAAGAAAGAAGTGGAAATGGGAAAACGCAGGGACAAGAGAGGTGGGTTGAGACAACACATAAGAGACTGGGATGGTGAAAATTTCTCTGCATACATCGGGCCTTATAGTTCAGAGTTCAAGACCTTGGAGCATCAAGACATGCTAGAAGGTGCTCTTGGCTGCTGGATGAACTGAACTACATTTGCGGAAGCAGACCAGGAGCCGCCTGTTGTGCCCACAAGAATGGTGTCAAGAGAATATGGACAAGGCACTGACAGCTTCACCTACACCCTGCAATTAGGTAGTAGGTTAAATGTGCATGCAGTGTGCACGAAATTGTCATTACCCTTCTATTTCTCATTTTTTGTATGTGTTAGAGTTTGTTAAATTTGGCTCTGAACTTGCAATGTGAAAAGCATTCCATTTTTTTTAAATTCACAATATTACAGGGGTACAAACGTTTTGGTTACATAAATTTCTTCTGTGTAACGGTAGTTGGAGTCAAAGTTATAAGTGTGCCCATCCCCCAGAAAGTGTGCATTGTACCCATTAGGTGTGAATTTACCCATCCCTTCCTCCCCCCTCCATCTGCTTGATTTCCAATGAATGTTATTTCCATATGTGCACATAAGTGTTGATCAATTAGTTCCAATTTAAGGTACCATTTAAGATACTGCAAGATCCACTTGTTCAAAACATAATTTGCCCCTGCCGCAAACAAATGGAGCAGAAATGGTATATCTGGTGTTTCTTGGCATTTGACGCCTTCTCCATTAGCAGCTCAAGATGAAATCTATTATAAATGCCTGCATGTGCTCCAGGCCCTGAGGGAAGCAAAGATGTTGAAACAATTGCTGTTGTTATTTCCAGATTCACCTAAACAAGGGAGATGCTTTTGCAAGTTACCTTGCATTCAGTGATAAGGCAGGTTCCATAAGTGGAAGAGTGTATCATCATGATATCTGTATGTGGGCACTGCAACTACACGTTGCAACAAAAATGTTCAAGATTCACAAACTATAATGACTTTGGTGCCATGGAATGACAAATCTCATGACTGAATATGCTGACACAGTGGACTTCCCCACAGCTACAAAAAGATTCCAACAGTTTGTACAGATTTATCCGTAAGATTCCTGTTGCTGGGTAAGAATGAAAAATTGCCTGTTATTTTGTTAGATATTGCAAATTCCCTCCATAAAAGTTGTACCATTTTACACTCCCCCAGCAGCATAAGAAAATTTCTCACAGGCTTACCAATATGGTGTATTATGAAATGTTTCAGCTTTTGCAAATCTGATAGATGAAAAATGGCACATTGGTGTGATTTTAACTTGCCTTTCACTTGTTATGAGTGAGATTGAGCATCTTTTCATATGTCTAAGGACCACATGTATTTCTTTTTCTGGGTTCTGTCTATTCATGTTTTTTCTATTGGGTCACTGGTCTTTTTCTCCTCAATTTATAAGATTTTTAAATTTCTGTATTAATCAGGATTCTCCAGAGAAGGAAAACATATATACATATATATGAGACATATATATACAGAATATATAGATAAATAAAGATATAGCTTTATTAGGAAATTTGACTCATGAGATTATGAGGGTTGAGAAGTCCCACAATGTGACGTCGACAAGCTGGAGGATAGGAAGGCCAGTGGTGTAATTAATTCAGTCCAAGTCTAAAGCCTGAGAACCAGCAGAGCTAATGGAAGTCCCAGTTCGAGGCTGAAGGCCTGAGAACTTGGGGAGCCACTAGTATAAGTCCCAGAGTCCAGAGGCTGGAGAATCAGGAGCTCTGATGTCCTAGGGCAGAAGATAATGGATATCCCAGTTCAAAAAAAGAGAAAGAGAATTCACCCTTCCTCTGCCTTTTTGTTCTATCCAGACCCTCAATGGATTGGATGGTGCCCACCCACATCGGTGAGGGCAGATCTTCTTTGCTCAGTCTACAGATTCAAATGCTAATCTCTTTTGGAAATATCATCACCCGCACACCCAGAAATAATGTTTTACCAACTATTTGGCCATCCCTTAGCCCAGTCAAATTGACACATAAAATTAACCATCAAACTATCCCTAAATTGGCTTAGGAATTGAATGCAATTTGAATAAAAAATGGTTTTTTTCTGAAACAAGACAGAAAGTACTGGGTTTTCTGGACACTTCTTGCTTATTTATTTTTCTCTATTAACAAAAAATGACTCAGGTTGCTTTAAATATATAGAAAAACTTATAAGATTTGCATATGTCTGAAGTTTTACCTAAGTACTGTATTTTTCTTTTACTATTATGAAAAGGGTCTTATCTTCAATTATATCTTCTAACTAGTTAAGTTTTGTGTCTACTAAGGCTATTTGTTTGTGTACGTTAATTTCATATCCTGTTGTCTTTCTGAGCTTTTTGTAATAGTTTTTTAATGGATTCTCCTGGAATTTCCAGTTATTTATTCATAGATTGTCTTTTTCTTTCCTAGTCTTATAATTTAAAATTTTTTTCTCTTATCTAATTGTGCTAGCTAACATTGCCAGTATAATTTTAAATAGTGGTGTTGAAAGCGAGTGTCATTGTGTTATTCCTGACTTTTACTGTGAGTGCCTGCAGTGCTTACTTATTTTGTAAAATGTTGTTTTGGGGATGATGGCACACAACTGTACACATATATGTGTATACATATGTAAATATCTATGCATATATTTTTATCTATATATATATAATCTATCAATTTCCATTTTATTCTTTTAATAAATTAGAAATGGAGATTGAATTGTGTCAAATGCCTTGTGGAACTTTAATAGTTTTCGTACCAGTGTTAGACTCACTTCATAAAATAAATCTGGATATTTTCCTATGTTTTCTTTATTAAACTGGAATAGCTTAAAAAAAGAATTCAGCTTTAAAAGCATTGAAAGTATCTGCCTTTTAGGATTTTACAGAAATAAGCCTTAGAAAACATCTGGCCAGCTGATATTTTAAGGGATAGCACTTTGACCCATTTTTCTATTTCTTCTAACCTCTTCCCTCAACATTTTCTCCATCATCCAATTTTAATCAATAATTATATTTTGTAGTGCATATTTTTGGAATTTTGTATGTGCTTATACTTCTATTGTTTGATTTCTTATCTTAAAATGATATTATTTGACTTCCAGTTATTACTTATGAGACAACTATTAAGCCCATTTTACTTTTTTCCCCTCCCATTTTTTTCTCAGGTGAGCAATTCTTACATTGTCAAGGTGTATAACATTTATACTCTATCAAATCACTCTTATCCCTTTATACTTTTGCTTTATTGTTGGTACTATATTTAAATCTCTGTTTTGCTTATTGTGGGTTCTTTTGCCACTGCCTTTCTTAATCAGCTTTTGGTTGAGAGAAGTGCATTTTCAAGAGCTTACCTATTCTACACATCTGAAGGAGACTTTGGCTGGTTATATAATCCTGGACTCACACTTTCTTTCTTGAGTACAGAGCTCTTCTGTGTTCTGTAGGCATTATATATTGTAATTGAAAAGTATGATGTAACTTGATTTTTTTCCCCATAATTGACTTTGATTTCTTGCCTAGTTATCAAGAGAATTTTTTTTATTCTTTAAAGTCCAATCATTTTATTAGTTTATTTCTCTACATCTTAACACATTGACTACCACACAAGAAAAAATTTTTTTACTTGGGGCCACAGTATTTTATTACGAAAATAGAATAAAAACTTTGAAAACAAAAATGATCCTTTTTCTATTTTAATGAAAAATTTGTTATTTTTTATTGTTTTCTATGTGTGAGTTATATGCAACTTGAAAAATAGTTCTCGCGGCTCCCAGGATAAAGAGACATGTGAGTTACATATGCTTCATGAGGCCCCAGGCTCAAAACTAGCATGAGTTAAATACAACTCACATGGCAGTCAATGTGTTAACAGTGATTCTGGATTAATTTCCTTAGGTATGTGATACGCCCTTTCAATATGAGATTCAAGTCTTATGTTAGAGATAGTCCCTTGAAGTATAATTTTAAATATTTGTTACTTTATTTTGTTTTCCTTCCTCAAGAAGTTTAATTATATTTTTGTGGA
This sequence comes from Avahi laniger, assembly GCA_963575035.1. NCBI lineage: Eukaryota > Metazoa > Chordata > Mammalia > Primates > Indriidae > Avahi > Avahi laniger. Next base: position 24,586 of record CAUYSK010052248.1, read on the forward strand.
TCTCCTTTGTCTTTTTTATCTACGATTTTTCTCTCTAATCTCTTTTTTATTGTCTTATTTTTCACTTTTTCTAATTTTCTTCTCCATACCCTTCTTGTGTTTTCATATCTAGTGTCTCTGGTGTTTTCTATAATTTAATTTGCATTTCTGAAATAATTTTTATCTTCTCCTTTCATTTCTTTCCTAAATTCTGTCAATTCATATTTTCATCTTCCCATAATCTGGCCATCTTTTCTCTGAGTTCCTTTATTTCTATTTCATGATTTTTTTATAGCTGTGACTGCTTTATATAAATAGCTTCTCTTTATAATATAAAAACATTGTTGCAATTTTCTTCTGATTGTGGTGGTGTTTTTCTGGATGATTTTTTTCCATTGCTGAGCTCTGATTTTTCTGTCTTTTTTTATGCCATCTTTGTTTGGATGCAGCATTTTTACTTTTTTGTTCACAGTTGAATGAGTTTCTTTTTCCTGGCTCACCTATTATCCAGAGAATCTAATAGATGGGAGAAGAGAGGTAATGGTTGTGTTTTAGTCCACTTGTGCTGCTGTAACAGTGAGAACTGAACTCTGATCTTTTTCTTTTACTCAAATTCCTTTTTAAGGGGCCTGGTGAGTCATGCCTAAAAATCATAAATCTCACTAAACAGGTTTTGTTAACCCAACATGATGTGGTTTACTTCCCAACCTGATTCTGGTATAGCATGACGTGGAAGGCAGAAGACCCTTATCTTAACTCAAGCATTCCTTTCCACTGACTCCTGGTCTTTTAGACAAAGTCTTACTCTTTTAGCCACTTGTCAGCTAAAGAATCCCTAAACCCACCTATGACTTGAAAAGCCCTGATTTGAGATGTCCTGCCTTTTGGGACTAAACCAATGTATGCCTTCCATGTATTGATTTTTATGACTTTACCTGTAATTCCTGTCTCCCTGAAATGTATAAAACCAAACTGTAACCCAGCCACAGTAAATCCACTTGCTCAAGTCTCCTTGGGCATGGCTCCGGGCCATGCTCCTCAAATTTGCCTCAGAATAAACCTCTTTAAATTATTTTAGAGAGTTTCGCTTCTTTTCTGTTGACAACAGAATACTTGACTATTGACAACAGAATACTTGAAATTGTGTAATTTATAAAGAACAGAAGTTTATTTCTCATGGTTCTGGAGACTTGAAAGTTCAAGATCAAGGTGCTGGCAGATTCAGTTGTCTGGTGAGGCTCCAGTCGTGCCTTGAATGCTGCATTCTCTGATGGGGAGAAACCCTGAGTCCTCACATGGCAGAAAACAGAAGGGCAAAATGGGGCAAACTCTCTCCATCACTCTCTTTTATAAAGCCATCTAATCCCATTCATGAGGCTGAAACCCTCATGACTCAATCATCTCCTAAATGCCGCATTTCCCAATTGGGAATTAAGTTTCGACATAAATTTTGGAAGAGAGAAAAACATTGAAATGTTAACAAGTTGCTTTCTCAGTTTCTTAGCTCAAAGAATCTATCTTCTGATGTTACTGTGTCTGAGCTCTTTTTACTCAAACACCTCTGACACCAAACGTGTGGAGTTTTTCCTCACCCCAACCAATTCTCCAATTCTCTGAACACAGACTAGGTGTCCTACAATTCAATTCAATTCTGACACTAACTACCCAGAGTTGGCGCAGATCCCATGGGTTAAGGGTTCAGTCCCATGAGATTGCCCCTAATTAAGATGCCACCTGCACATCTGACCAAATGACTATAGATTTGGAGTACCCATGACCCCCTTCCTCAGGTTCAATAATTTGCTACAATAGCTCACAGAACCCAGAAAAACATTTTACTAACATTTATAAGTTTATTATAAAGGATAAGACTCAGGAACCAGTTAAGATTCAGGAAGCCAAATAGAAGGGATGCATAGGACCAGACATGTGGGATATGGGTGGGTGTGGAGCTTCCATGCCCTCTCTGGGGGTGGAAAACCAATACTTCAATGTGTTCAGCAACCTAGAAGCTCTCCAAACTCTGTCATTTGGGGGTTTTATATTGATTTCATCATGCAGCCATGATTGATCAATCCTCAAATCATGGCTTGGTCTTTCTGGTCTTTCTAGCCTTGATCCTGAAGCTATGTTGGGGGCCCCAGCCACCAATCATCTCATTTACATACAAAGATATTCATCACTCTGGAGATTCCAAGGGTTTTAGGAGCTATGTGCCCAGAACTGGGACAAAGACCAAATATATAGTAAATTTCTGTTGTGTCACCCTGTGACAGATATTTTCTTTAATATCTCCCATCGCCACTCTGTTATCTTTGCACTTTCTGCAGTTGTTCTCTCTGCTTCTCTAAGCATTAATGCACTGCCCTACTTATTCTCAGTTCTACCAACAGCAGTTCTCACTCAGGTAGGGCCCTTTCCTTTGGTGGGGGGTGGAGGGGGAATTTGCTGATATTGTTTGTGTTCTGCCTCTGCTAGAAAAACCTCACTCCCAGTTCCTTCCCACAACATCCGCCACCCGCAACACTATTTGGCATGCCATGTTACTCTTTTGGTTTCAAATGTTTTTCTCCAACTTATATTTTATTTAGTTTGTGTATTTTTCTTGGTATCCTAGTTTTATTGAAGGCTGTGGAGAGTTGTATTTTTTATTATTGCTTTTGTTGTTTCTACTGTAACCTGGAATTCCTCTAGCACTAATTTTAAGTTATTATTTATGTTTTCTTGCCGTGTATTATCCAGGAACCTTCAGTATATTTTGATAAAACTAATAGCCAGATCTCTGGCAGGAGATTGTAGAAAGCTAAGGGAAGAATCTAAGCCCATGTGTGAGATCAAATAGAAGGTACGAAGGAGCCATGAGCGGCCCGAGGGAGGTCAGCCATCTGAGACTAGGAAAAGCATGCTGCGTGGAAGGAAATTAGACTCAGAGTGTATCTGCAGTGTGGAAACAGACAGCTGAAAATAATACAGGATGTGTTATTTATGAACTAGTAGGCAAATTCAGGCCCTCCAGGTTCTTGTGCAGGTAAATAATAACAACCACAGCTAACGCAGACCGCCTTCCATGTGCCAGACACTGTCCTAAGTGCTTTGCATATGTTGACTCTTTTGTCTCTCACAACAACACTATCAGATATTTACCGTTCTTATCCCTATTTTACAGATAAGGAAACTGAGGCACAGAGAGTATAAGTAATTTCCTAAAAGGTCACACAGCTAGTGAATGGTAGAGCTAGAATTCAAACCCAAACAATCTGCTGCAAATTTCATACTCTTAAGTAGTATGTTATCTGTATTTTTCAATCATTTTGAAAAAGATAAGAAAAGTTGACTTTTGCCGGTATGGTGGTTCACATCTGTAATCCTAGCACTCTGGGAGGCTGAGTTGGGAGTATCACTTGAGGTCAGGAGTTGAAGACCAGCCTGAGCAAGAGTGAAAACCCATCTCTACTAAAAATAGAAAGAAATTAGCCAGACAACTAAACATAGAAAAAATTATCCAGGTGTGGTGGCAAGAGCCTGTAGTCCCAGCTACTCAGGAGGCTGAGGCAGGAGGATCTCTTGAGCTCAGGAGTTTGAGGTTGCTGTGCATTAGGCTGATGCCACAGCACTCTAGCTCAAGCAGCAGAGTGGGGCTCTGTCTCAGAAAAAAAGAGAGAAAGAGAGAGGAAGGAAGGAAGGAAGGAAGGAAGGAAGGAAGGAAGGAAGGAAGAAAGAAAGAAAGAAAGAAAGAAAGAAAGAAAGAAAGAAAGAAAGAAAGAAAGAAAGAAAGAAAGAAAGAAAGAAAGAAAGAAAGAAAGAAAAAGAAAAGCTGACTTTTAAGGTATGCTCAATTTAAGACTCTGCTTTCTTTAGTCTCTG